>JAAIIK010018237.1:0-13154 GCA_014706435.1 Silurus glanis | reverse complement strand
TGTGTATGTGTATATATATATATATAAACATTTAATCACGATTAATAGCATGACTGTCATGAGTTAGCTTGTGATTAATCACAACTTATTCGCACATTTTTTATTTTCTAAATGTACCTTAAATTAATGTTTTGCAAGTTTGTAATACTCGTATCAACATGGGCATGGAGAAATATGGATGCTTTATGCAAATCTGTTATTATTTTTAGTAAAACCATACTCAACATAGAGCATGAGAACTAGACATGTTTCGAAGGTCAAAGATGTTTTTTCAAGAACTTGTTCATGTGTATCAGAAACATGAAAAAGAACATAGAAATACCAGGTTCCCATTACATCCCCCATTCTTTTACTGCGCAATTTACTTACACAAGCCTGTTTACATTTTCAGATTACTGGGCAGCTCCTAAAAATACTCTTTTAAATGTTTTAATTTATGGTATTTAAAATTATAAAAATCATCAGGACACTGAAGAGAACTTTGGCTATTTTTCCACACGGATGGTTTTAATTGCCAAATGTGTTTGAGACTTAAAATTATATATATATATATATATATATATATATATATATATACACAACATGCATTGGAACCCCGCGTGTGTGACACCCCGATACACTGCATATACAGCATTTTTCCACCTCTGGATACATGGAACTTTATATTGTCCATTATATGGTAAATATTTGGCACATCACTACTCTTAAAAGCCCTAGGTACTAGATAGTCTAAAACTTAATGTACAGTTTAAGTAAATAATTGTTTTAGAAACGGAATCATGTACACTTGCAGTATTTGGCAGACACCATTACAAGCGCCACTTTAAAAACTAATTTGTTTATTTATAAATAAATAACTTCTGATACTAGTTTACTATGACACAGACTAATAATAATTCACTATGAATGCATTGGAGAAGAAGCATTTTAATAGCTAATTACATATGAGGTTAACATGTTATTGTTGTAAATGCACATATGCATTGTTGTTGGTTATGAGAAAGACTCCATGACTGTATATAACAGCTGTATTTTATACAAAGACGCTGCTTTGGCAATAGGAAATGTGTACTGTACCTGGGAGGACAGTCGAGGAGGTTACATGGCCGTGTGAGAGAGGAGGGTTTCGGGAGATGTTGGCAGGTCGAGGGTGGCATCTCGTGCCCACTGCCACTTACACAGTGAACTTTCCTGCTCTGAGAGCCTTCATTTCCGCAACTCGCACTGCACACACTCCATTCACTCAGACGCCACTCGAATTCTGCAAACAATAAAAAAAAAAAATACACATTGCAGCAAAAAATTAAATATGTGACTCACATGTGGTTCTTTCCCAAACTTTTGCCACAGAGTTGGAAGCAGACAGTTGTATAGAATGTCTTTGAATGTTATAGCATTACAATTTTCCTTCATTTGAACTAAGAGGGCCAAACTTGTTCCAGCATGACAATGCCCCTGTTCACAAAGCAAACCCTGTGTTTGCCAAGGATGGTGTGGAAAAATTTGAGTGTCCTGCACAGAGCCCTGACCTCAACCCTACTCAAATCTAGCAGAAAGCTTTTCCAGCAAAGTGGAGGCTATTACTGTATAACAAGGAGACTACAACCCCAATTCCCCCCAAAAAAATCTGTGTAAAATGTACCTCAGAACAGATTGTAATGATTTGCACATCTCATAAACCTACATTCCGTTCACAACAGAACAGAAAACCTTCAATGTTTTTAAATGTTTAAATTGAGGAAATATTAAAGTTTTCAGGAAAAAATGTCATTTTGAATTGGATGCAACAACACATCTCAAAAAAGTTGAGACGAGGCAACAAAAGGCAGGAAAAGTAATTGTTACTGAAAAAGTAATAGCTAAAGGAACATTTTGTAACTAATTAGCTAAATTGACAACAGGTCTGTAGTAATAAAGATGTAGAAGTAAAGAGATTCACCAATCTGCAAAAAAACTGTCTCTATACATTGTGGAACAAATTTCAAACTAATGTTCCTCAACAGTAAATTGCAAAGACTTTGATTATCTCCTCATCTACTGTACATAATATCAAAAAGTTCAGAGAATGTGGAGAAATCTCTGTGTGCAAGGGACAAAGGCGAAAAATCAATACTGGGTGCTTGTGATCTTCAGTCCCTCCGGCAGTACTGCATTACAAACAGGCTGTAATGGAAAACATTGCGTGGGCTGGGAAACACATCTAGAAATCACTGTCAGTGAACACAGCTCACCGTATTGTGATGCAGATTAAAACTCTATCATGCAAAAAAAAGGTGATCCAAAAAATGCTGCCGTCTTCTCTGGGCCAAAGCTCATTTCAATTTGACTGAAGCAAAGTGGAAAACCTTTCTGTGGTCAGATGATAGTTGAAATTCTTTTTGGAAACCATGGACACTGCATCCTCTTGTTATTAGCGCTCAATTTAAAAGCCTGCATTAGTGCCTATGAAATGGGTAGCTTGCACATTTGGAAACACTTCAATACTGAAAGTTTTTAAGGTAGGCCCTGCATATTTCAGCAAAGCAATGCTAAATCACATACTGGTATCTATTACAACAGACCAGGTGCTGAACTGGCCTGCCTGCAGTCTAGACCTTTCAACATTTTAAAAACATTTGGTGCATCATGAAACAAAAAATGCAACAAAGAAGATCCAGGACTGTTATAGAACACTTGCAAATAATAAAGAGCAATGTAAGTCATGTTGCAGTCATCACATTCATGATTTTCTTATAATGGTACAATTCCTCAGTTTAACAGTTGTGACTGTATGCTTACTATGTTCTATTGCGAATAAAATATGGGTTTTTGAGATTTGCAAATGGTTGCATTTTGTTTTTATTTACACAGCATCCCACTTTTTTGGAATTGAGGTTTTGTGTATATACACTGAAATTTCATATTTGGCAAGCATTATGATAAGGTGTTTCCAAACCTTTGGCCATATTTTAGTAATTTTACAACATTTACACTAATAAGTCAAGTCAAGTTTATTTCTATAGCACTTTTCACAACAGACATTGTCTCAATGCAGCTTTACAGAATTTAACAGTTAAGGTGAACGATGTGTATTTATCTGGGATGAGCAGACATGGTGACTGTGGCAAGGAAAAACTCCCTTAGATGTTATGAAGAAGAAACCTTGAGAGGAACCAGACTCAAAAGGGAAACCAATCCTCATTTGTTTGACATCAAGAGTGTGATTATAGTCTTTAAACAATACAGAACACCGGAGAGTGAGAACTAACATGAGCGCTGTTATGGAAGATTATGAGTAATGTCCTTTCTACAGTCTTATGCAGTCATTTGAAATTATGGAACCCAGAGATACTGAACAACTCATAAAATAGCTCAACGTTAGCAATCATCATGGATCCAACACTAGCTTCTCCATGACAGAGCCTTTAAACACTCAAAGAGGTCCAATGTCCAAACTCCACATGAAGTGGGATCCAAATGGTGCTGGTACGTCTCTAGATGGTTTGGGGTGTTTGCGGGGTCGGCATTAACTACTACTAATAACTACAAGTAAAAAATACAAGATAAGAATAAATAAGCCCGTAATACAGTGATAAAGCAGGAAGTGATAGCTCAGTGGTTAAAACATTGTAGTTCAAACCTATGGACATCTGCTAAGTACCATAAATATAAATGAAAATATTGTATCCTACAAATTAATCGGCAGCATAGACTGAAAAATGTTTCCAGGTAAACGCTTTAATCAGATTTGCTGCACATTAAATGTCAGTAAGGCTTCAAGAAAATCTGTTCAGCTCTAGTTTTAAACTAACCACTCTCTACATACGGTTTGAGTTGCATGCATGGAACAACAGAAAAAGCGCAGTTAAAATACGATGTGGGGAAAATCTTAAAGAAAAGTCTGAGCGAGATAAATGAGGTGTTTTAAGTGGAAAGAAAAGAGTTAGAGGCCTTCATGGGCCAATTACTAAACCACAAGGGCACAGAAAGTGATTCCTTTCATTTATTCTCCCAACTTTTCTTTTAATCAATTTATTATGTTCCACAGACTTGTGTACACACACACTGACCTTCTGAGAAGATCTGAATCCAGGCAGAGATCATCTGATTGTTGGTGTGGGTTTGGCATGCAAAGTGTCCTTCAAACCTGCTGCTTAGAGTGTGCACTTCCAGAATACGACCTGAAGCAAGCACACGGTAGTGTAGGCCTGGTGTCTGCTTCAGGGTTTGATTCTCATAAGACCATTTGATGAGCTTCTGGTGGTTTGAGACAACTGGACAACCTGTGGACATAAAAAAAGAGCCTGATCACTGTTCATTCTGATCCAAGCGTTCATAATATAGGCACATATTTACAGGTAAAAGCAGGTTATTACAGTCAGCAGCTACAGCATAAAAATTGTAATTCTACAATCTGCCACTGTTTAAATAATGACTGAACAATATGAACCTTATTGTCAAACTGAATGATACATCATGTGCCATTAAATGTTAGATTTTCAAAATTTCAGCCTAAATAAAGACTAAAACAGCTTAAATTATGCAAAAGATGGCACCCCATGGGTAAATATACTGTACTGTAATGCTTGTGTTGTTGAAATAATATAAGATTAACATTTTTTAAGCATAATATTAATATAGGGTGCTAAAACCTAAGGAAAGCCAGAAAGAAGCAGTGAAAAGTTATAGAAAGGTATACTTCATTTAGAATTTTGGATATTCAGGATGTAATTCACCTCCTTAAACTATCTTGTGATTTGATGGCAGCCACTTGATCCACTGGAATAAATGAGAGTCTGGTTATCTAACAGACATCTATTAATCTTCTTCTTCTTCTTTCGGCTGCTCCCATTAGGGGTCGCCACAGCGGATCATCCGTCTCCATTCCACCCTGTCCTCTACATCTGCCTCTTTCACACCAACTACCTGCATGTCTTCCCTCACCACATCCATGAACCTCCTCCTTGGTCTTCCTCTTTTCCTCCTACCTGGTGGCTCCATCCTCAGCATTCTTCTACCAATATAATTCATGTCCCTCCTCTGCACATGTCCAAACCATCTCAATCTCGCCTCCCTCACCTTGTCAGCAAAACATCCTACATGCGCTGTCCCTCTAATAAACTCATTTCTAATCCTGTCCATCCTCGTCACTCCCAACGAAAACCTTAACATCTTCAGCTCTGCTACCTCCAGCTCCACCTCCTGTCTTCTACTCAATGCCACGGTCTCTAATCCATACAACATCGCAGGTCTCACCACAGTCCTATAAACTTTCCCTTTCATTCTTGCAGATACCCTACTATCACAAATCACTCCTGTCACTCTTCTCCACCCACTCCACCCTGCCTGCACTCTTTTCTTTACTTCCCTAACACACTCTCCATTACTTTGCACTGTTGACCCCAGGTACCTGAACTCCTCCACCTTCTCCACCTCTTCTCCCTGCAACCGCACCACTCCACTGCCCTCCCTCTCATTCACACACATGTACTCTGTCTTACTCCTACTGACTTTCATTCCCCTTCTCTCCAGCGCACATCTCCACCTCTCCAGGCTCTTCTCAACCTGCCCACTACTCTCACCACAAATCACAATATCATCCGCAAACATCATAGTCCATGGAGACTCCTGTCTGACCTCGTCCGTCAACCTGTCCATCACCACTGCAAACAGGAAAGGGCTCAGGGCCGATCCTTGATGTAGTCCAACCCTCACCCTGAACCACTCTGTCGTTCCTACTGCACACTTCACTGCTGTCACACTGTCCTCATACATGTCCTGCACCACCCTCACATACTTCTCTGACACACCTGACTTCCTCATACAGTACCACAACTCCTCTCTCGGCACTCTGTCGTACGCTTTCTCTAAATCCACAAATACACAATGCAATTCCTTCTGTCCTTCTCTATACTTCTCCATCAACATCCTCAAAGCAAATAAGGCATCTGTGGTGCTCTTCCTCGGCATGAAACCATACTGTTGCTCACAGATGGTCACCTCTTCTCTCAGCCTGGCTTCCACTACTCTTTCCCATAACTTCATGGTGTGACTGATCAACTTAATTCCCCTGTAGTTACTGCAGGTCTGCACATCTCCCTTATGCTTAAAGATCGGTACCAGCACACTCCTTCTCCATTCCTCAGGCATCCTCCCACCTTCCAGAATCTTGTTAAACAATCTGGTTAAAAACTCCACTGCCAACTCTCCCAAACATCTCCATGCTTCTACAGGTATGTCATCTGGTCCAACCGACTTTCCACTTTTCATCCTCTTAATCGCTGCTCTCACTTCCTCCTTACTAATCCTATCTACATCCTGCTTTACCAACTCCACATCATCCAACCTTCTCTCTCTCTGATTTTCCTCATTCATCAGCTGCTCAAAATATTCCCGCCACCTTCTCAACACACTCTCCTCACTAGTCAACACATTTCCCTCTCCATCCTTTATTGCTCTAACTTGCAACACATCCTTCCCAGCTCGGTCCCTCTGCCTGGCCAATCGGTATAAATCCTTTTCTCCTTCCTTAGTGTCCAACCTCTCATACAGCTCCTCATATGCCTTCTCCTTGGCTTTCGCCACATCCCTCTTTACCTGCTGCCGCATCTCCTTGTACTCCTGCCTACTTTTCTCATCACTCTGTCTATCCCACTTCTGTTTTGCCAACCTCTTTCTCCTTATGCTCTCCTGCACTTCCTCATTCCACCACCACGTCTCCTTGTCTTCCTTTCTATTTCCAGATGTCACACCAAGTACTTTTCTAGCTGTCTCCCTCATCACTCCTGCAGTAGTTTCCCAATCACCCAACACCTCTTCACCACCACCGAGCCCCTGTCTGACCTCTTCCCTGAACCTCACACTACAGTCTTCCTCCTTCAGTTTCCACCATCTTATTCTTCTTTCAGTCCTCACTCTCCTTCTCTTCTTCTTCGCCTCCAAAACCATCCTACAGACCACCATCCGATGCTGTCTAGCTACACTGTCCCCTGCCAACACCTTACAGTCTCCAATCTCCTTCAGGTTGCATCTCCTACATAGAACATAGTCCACCTGTGTGCACCTTCCTCCACTCTTATACGTCACCCTATGATCCTCCTTCTTCTTAAAATAAGTGTTCACCACTGCCATTTCCATCCTTTTAGCAAAATCTACCACCATCTGCCCTTCCACATTCCTCTCCTTAAGGCCATACCTACCCATCACCTCCTCATCACCTCTGTTCCCTTCACCAACATGCCCATTAAAGTCTGCCCCAATCACCAATCGTTCTTTCCTAGGTACACCATCTACCACTTCATCTAATTCACTCCAGAATCTTTCCTTCTCCTCCATCTCACAGCCAACTTGTGGAGCATAGGCACTGATGACATTTATCATCATCCCTTCAACTTCCAGCTTCACGTACATCACCCTATCAGAAACTCTCTTCACCTCCACTACACTCTTACTGTACTCTTCCTTCAGAATCACCCCTACACCATTTCTCCTTCCATCCACACCATGATAGAACAGTTTGAACCCACCTCCAATGCTCCTGGCCTTACTCCCTTTCCACTTGGTCTCCTGAACACACAACATATCTACCTTTCTCCTCTCCATCATATCAGCTATCTCTCTCCCTTTACCCGTCATAGTACCAACATTTAAAGTACCAACCCGAACCTCCACTCTCCTACACTGCTCCTTTTCCTGCCGTCTCTGTAGACGTCTTCCTCCTCTCCTTCTCCTCCTTCGACCAACAGTAGCCCAATTTCCACCGGTACCCTGTCGGCTAACGATACCTGTGGCGGTCGTTGTTAACCCGGGCCTCGACCGATCCGGTATGAAATTCTCATTTGTGATCCGCATATTTGATTTGGCACATGTTTTACGCTGGATGCCCTTCCTAACGCAACCCTCCCCATTTACCCGGGCTTGGGACCGGCACTAAGAGTGCACTGGCTTGTGCCTCCCTAATGGCTGGGTTAACAGACATCTATTAATAAGGTGATAAAAAGGTGTCACATGTTTTACAGCACAGAAAAAATCTTTCTTTGCATATCCAAAAGATTTTATGAGCTGGGGTCAGAGTGCAGGTTCAGCCATGACACAGCACCCCTGAAGCATTGACGGTTAAAGGCAAGGGACCAAAAACTACAGCCCGCGGCCTAAATACAGGCTGCCCCCACATTTGGAACGGCACTCTGAACAATGCCAGAAAGATATTTTGTAAATTTAATTGGAAAAATATATGTTTTACTCATATCATATCTGTATTTGATAATAAAGGTTGTCTTTTAAACAGAAATTTCCCTTAGTTATTAACATAGTCTAATTATTTGTTAGATTCACCCACCAACCGACACAATGGTACTTTCAACATACCGTGAACCTAATTGTTTTGATTTCAATAGTAATGTATATAAAACATTTTTATGATATTAATAATGTTATTTTAATAGCCTACATATCTCTTGAAAATTAAGCTTATTTGTCTGTATGGTATATAACTAAATAAACGAATCTAGCATTAGAAGGCATAATAAATACATTTAAAATCATAATAAAATCGCCACAATAATAACGGTAGTCACTCCGGCCCATGTAGTTTTCTTTTACAGACCCCCATTAAAGAAGGAAAAAATCATTTGGCCCTCACAGAAAAAAGTTTGAGGACCCCTGGTTTAGGGCCTTGCTCAAGGGCACAAGAGTGGTAATATGAGAACTTGAACCTCTGACCTTCCAATCAGTAACCCAGAGCCTTGATGTGACAGCAGTATCTTTCATCAAAGCACAGACCTAATAATCCACCCTTCTAATCAGTCTGACCGGTAATGACTTATAGTACTGCTTTAACACACACAAACATACACAACCTCACACACAGTAATTTCTATCAGTAATAGCACTTTACCAATCCTCAGGATGTCCCCAGGTTTGACTGTGATGACTGTTCCTGTGCGGGAGGCCATCACAACTCGTTTCCTGTTCACATTTTTCAACAAGGAGCTCTTCTCATTAGATGCTGTCCCACTGACATCTACAAAGGAAATAAAAATACATTCACAATTATCATATTGATTTTTGGTCCTCTTAATAAATGTATATTTAGACTTCTGTTTCTACTTAACAATAGAGGTACAGTACATTAGTGTAGTTTAACAGTAAAAACTGGTGTAAAAAAAAAAAATAATGTTTGCTACATTTCCCAAAATGCAACAAGAGATGACAGTACATGGGAGGCAGACACATGGCCTCGTTTTACAATGTTATGCCATTCACAAAATCTTTAAACATTTATTACAGAACAACCCTGCACCTTCCAGTCCTGCCCCACCCCATGTTCTGCTAGATTGTCTGCAATGTCTGAATAATGTTGCTTGAGTTTCAATCATATCATTCATCATTTGTGCAAATGGCTCCAGAGTGGAAATTTCTTCCTAATAAAAGGACTGCCAATGGAACTCACATTTACTTCCAGGCTAGGATTGTTAGATTAAAATCATTGTGCATTTTAGGATATTGATCATATTTGGTATTGTGCAATTCTTTTTTCTACACTTTAATAAAGTCATTTTCTATTTTGTGTGTGCTCGTAAAAAACTACACAAATTGAAAACGTTTTCCTCAACAAAGGCATCATAAAATACGTTTTGCTTTTGCGTTTTGCTTTTCAATTTCAATAAAAAAAAAAAAAATGAACGCAAAGCACATGGACGGTTTTCATTTACAACTTTGTCAATTTTGTTTAAATGATAGGATTTAAAATTTGTTATAAAATCTAAAGATGTATGCAGAGTTATGCTAACATTTTCTTTTTGTAAATTAGCTAGCTAGTGACGCTTTAAAAATGAGTTTGTTAAATTAGCTAGCTCATTTTGTTTTGTAAATTGCCAGTTTGAACCAGCTGGCTAGTTTTTCCTTTTGCTAATGTAACTCAGCAAACTTCCTAAATGAGCTATTAAATATTAGCTAACCAGCTAATAAGTTAACAGAATTCCTAAACAAACTAGCTAGTCATGCAAGGCACAATGAACCCGTGGTAAGCTCTTTTCATTATTTAACATATGTAAGTTTTTGCACTCAAATATTTTAACATAGATATTTCTGACTTCCACTTAAGTATTTTATTTTATTTATTAACTCTGAGTTTCACATAAAACAGTAGTCTTTTTTCTGTAGTTTTTACACCACAACTAATTTAGCAATAGGTGTCCCATTTGCAAAGTCGTTATCAGAAAATGAAAAAGTCCGACTCATCTGGGTTATATTATATCACCAAATCGTTGCTGAATGAACTCACAGTACTTAGATGAAAATAATGCAAAGCGAAGTTAAAAGCAGAATATAAGGCAGGGCATTTGTTTTAACAGGATATTACATAAATTCCTACCATTAGATGACAATTATATATGATTATATGTATTATGGGCTGTCTCTAATCGCTGTCTCATTATTTCCTCTAATCACTTTGCTCCATTATCTTGGAAAGTGATAGTGACCGCCATTCTGCTCATAGTAGACATTAAAGCAAATGAGTTATGGACTCTGCAGCTGTGGATGAGTCCTGCCTATGATCAATTGCAGAGAAACAAACCAATTTCCTTTCTCATAGTAAAACTCAAAATCTGCACGGTCCCATGGGTAATGTCGAATTTCAACTTGATATTTTTACATATTTTACAACAACTTTGACATTTACACTTGACACTAAAATGTCACTATTGCTTTTCTTTATAAACACGAGTCAGGCAAATAGTTTTGACAGGAATTAAAAATTTCCAGAAAGCGAAAGCTGTACCAGAATGTGGATGATAATAGAAGGTGAGGAGTGGGGGAAGAAAAAAGAGAAAGACTTCATTGACTTTTGCACATGGTTGTATAAATGTTTTACAGGTTCTGAATTCTGGTTTGCTCCAGTTTCCTCTGGTTTCTCACATGGTTTAAACTACACACTGGCTTGTGCACAAATTGGACAAGCTCAATATATATTCTGAAATTGTGGATTTAATAGTTGGGGTTTTTTTTATTTTTTATTCCAAATGGCTGACAGTGGAGAAGAAATTGATTTGGTCGCAGATGCACTTACAAGGACATTTACAAGGCGGACTTTTCAAGAAAAGCTGGATGTAGTGCGGAAATTTACCTCCATTTTAAATCCCCAGGAAAACCGTAATGCACAAAAAACCTGAGGTAAGTGTAATTATAAAACATACATTTGACCCCTCCCAAGAATAAATCGATTTATTGATTTATTTAGTAGTGTGTTTGCATTATGTACATATTCTAAAATGTAAAAAAGGGGAAAAGTATTGCTGTTTATGTTCTGCACTATAAATAAAATAAATAAATCAATCAATCAATTAAAAAAAAAAAAAAAAAAAAAGCAGCTGAGATTTTAAGGTTAATATTGATGCTTCAGTTAGAGGGCGTAGCAGCTGTGGCTACAGTAAAAGGAGACTTGTTGAATTGTGCTAATTATGTTCCTTGCTTTATTAATGCATTTATTCTCACTGTATGAGATACATGTCTGTGATGCTGTGCTCTGTTATGCTGCGTTTCTCTATAATATCGATGCTTTCTATAGCCGTGGCATCACAATGCTGATATTAATAGGTGTAAAATACATACACGGCCCGCCACTGCTATTTGCATATACATGTGTGAAAGTCTGTTGGGTGTGTGTGAGGTTTCTCCTTCAACAGAAGAACCGAATAATAACAACTGTGGTGAAACATTTACCAGCTACGTGGATCCTGCTGGAGGCTGAAGCCTTGCCGATGGGGTTGGATGCTACACAGCTGTAGGTGCCATCGTCTTGAAGCGTGAGATTGTGAAGAAGCAGAGACCCGTTTGAGAGTGAAATAATGTTGGCACTCAGCTTGCCCTCTAAACGGTGCCAGCTTACACTCGGCTGAGGAACACCTGCTCCAAGAAAAGCACAAAGATCACTTCCAATCAGTGAAATCACACTGGCATGTAATTATTATAGCTGTTTTGCTTCTAATCAAGCCAAAACAGCTGCTGTGTGTAGACCAAATTGTCGAGACAGCCTGCAGACAGCGTATATTTACTTTACAGAATGAGACAGGGGAGAAAATAAGGTCTGTCTGTAGATCATAGGTTTTGAGTCAAAACATCAAAATTTTGCCCATTGTATTGAGCACATACAGAGGATTAAAGTTCACATACATTTTCAGGTTTTTGTGATGTTTCAAAATATGAAACCAAGACCCTCATATTCATCTTCAATGTGATAAAGCAACAGCAAAACCCAAAGTAAAAAAAAAAGCACAAGGTGTATGAGATTTCATTATGGTCCAAGAGTAACTCTAATGCACCTGCCATAAACTAAGTAATGCTAATTAAACAGGAAATCTGAAGATCACTCATGGTCAGTAAAAAATCACAGGCATGGTCTGTGAAGATTCTAGAAAGCATGTATCAGGATCAGGAGAGGGGTACAAACGAGTTTCTAAAACATTAGATGTACCATGGAAACTAGGCGATCATTAGCAAGTGAAGAAAACGAGGCACCAGAATGATGTAACCAAGAACAGGATGTCCCTCCATAATTGGTCAAACAACAAGATAAAAAATTAGCCAGGAGGCAGCCGAGAGTCCTTGAAGCAACATTAAAAAAGCTGCAGAAATATTTGACAAGTACTGGTCTCTCCCTACATTAGATCAGTGGTCCCCAACCTTTTTTGCACCACGGACCGGATTAATGTCTGACATTATTTTCACGGACCGGCCTTTAAGGTGTGGTGGATTAATACAACAAAATAAAATGATACGACCAGCGTAAAAACTGGTATTTTCTAAATATAATAATAAACATTAATCCACTGTTTTTTGTTAATTTTGCTAGCTTAGGAATTTAAATTTAGCGGTGTTTAGGTTATGTGTTAGCGGCCGGAGCAGCCCCTTTAAGAAGGTAGAGGATGTTGGTAAGACATGTGACAGAGGCATCATGACATGCATCAAGAGTGAGTCATAGACAGATGTGGCGGAGAGAATCCGGTAATTTTCCAAAATAAAACATTGTTCAGAATCAGATAATAAATAAAACGGAAATAATGTAAGTTATGTATTATTTCTGTGCTGCCCGGTACCAATTGACAAGGGGTTGGGGACCACTGCATTATACAACAGTCTCTTGTGTGTGTGTATATATATATATATATATATAT
>JAAIIK010018218.1:0-10330 GCA_014706435.1 Silurus glanis | reverse complement strand
CACACTGTCTGAGAGAGAGAATTTATTACACACACACACACACACACACACACACACACACACACACACACACACACACACCCTATAAACTAATTTTAATACAAAGACTATATATTTGCTGGGAATCTTACTCTATCTCTAAATTATATCCTCAAGTAAATTATTAGTATTATATATTCTTGAATGAGCAACAAAAAGTTTTTGCCTCTTAAATAGGTAAAAATGTAGCCTTTGCCCTTAGACATTGACCCACAGATGCCCTCATGAGCTTGCTGTATCTGTGCTACAGTAATACCTGCATTCATTAACATTAGGTCAATGAAGAAAGGTCATATTCTCTTATTGGTCATATTCTGTCTCTGTAATGACTCCCCCTGATATTTAAGAATAGCAAACCATCTGTAAATAAAACAAGCTTCCGTACAGAGCCTCAGAAACACATTTCATTCAGAACCATTTCGCTAGTTACCCAGAGACAAGGGAAATTAATGACCTTTAATATTTTTAGATCCTTGAGAGACATTAGATCCTTCAAAGTTAATTAAACAGGAATATGGCACCTTGTCACAGGTCTCTGTGGCAATAACAGTAAAACAGTCACATGTTCAGAAATGATTAGGGATGACTGTCTGTTAGGTATGAATATTAAAGGATCTTTTGTTCACTCAGGTCATGTTAAAGGTTGTTATGCAACATCATTGTCATAATCATTACTGATGAGGCATGATTAGGAGTTCGGCAAATTGTAAACGCAAATTCTGTGAAGAGATGGCTGACAAAAATCTTCAATCTTTATTGGATTACATTTCATGGTATTTGTTTTGCAACAAGGAAATATATGACCATATCAATTTAGCCACGAGTCACTTCAGCATATAGTCTCGAGAGGTATACAAACACACACATTGATAAATAAAACAACATAATCCTGAACATCATCTAATGCTAAACCATACCTATTATGATTCAAATGGAATAAGTTTTACTCTTAAATCATTTTTTTTGGAAATGTAGGCACTGATACTCACAGGATCCATAATCTATTATCCTATATTAGCTTGTTATTTGCATTTACTGTAATCTAATTTATGTATCCACTCTTTACCTACAACTCAATTCACTGCACCCTCATTCCCATTTATTTAATTTAAAGTGTAAACTGTATTTACTTACTTACTAATTTGGAAATGAATATACTTATTCTTTTTCTTCCGTACAAAATTTCATAACTAGTTCTTCTTAAAATTGTACAGTATTTCAAATGTCTCAAAAACATCAGCTATGTGAGCTCCCACCTTTTATACTCAATAAGAAATCCAGGGTTTTCCCTGGTGAGATATTTTGGAAAACTCCTAAATGAGTATTTTCTGAGTAAAGGCATTGTCTAGTGTGGTTAAAAAGCATAATAGTCCATTAATATATGCTTAATACTCATTTTTGTTTTACAGAGATCAGATGATGGAGGGTCTTTAGCGTGTAGTAGGAAAGCTTTTGCAAGTCTTTAATGTGTTCAATTGTGGGCGTCTTGAGTATATGGTCTGACTGTGTCTGGATTCAAAAGGGAAGATGAGAAATTTTCTTTTGTTTATTGCAGGGTTGATTTGATGTAATTTGTGATGAATGACCTGCTTGCATCACTTTTTTCTTTTTTCTTTTTAAACGTACGAGTTTATTAATCGTATATCTAAAAGCATTACCGGATCATCATGCTCTCTACCTGTACAGAATGATCCTAAATATTGCATCATAGCCTTGTGTGTTTAATTAAATGTCAATGGCTATTTGCACCACTGTTTGGATGTTCGCTACACTTCACTGTGTCTGTACTTGTACTCTAATAGTGATAAAGTTAAATCGAACCTAGCAAAACATATCCTGTAAAAGCGCATATAATGCGAACATAAATAGTGCAAAATTAACAAGTCTAAAAGTCCATGCAGCTAAAGAGAATACTGTATGTATCTATATGTATCAAAATGCTAAGCCTTTATTTATTATTTGGCCCTCTTTTGTTTGTTTTATGTAAGCAGTTATTTATTTATTCACTTATTAATTTATTCAAAATTGAAGAGGTGTACTTCCCCCACATTTTACTGGCAAAGCCATGAGTTCAGGTCCTTCATACATCTACAACTGTTTCAAAGATTGCAGTACATTAGGTTCAAGTGGAACTATCTGCATGTTGAGAGCTACTAAACAAAATGTATTACATGCAGCGTAATGTGTATGTGTGGCTCTGAGGTAATGACCATTATGTGAAAATTGTGATAATCGTGATGCTCAGGATAGTATAAACAGGTGTTCTTAAACTTTGAGCAGACAGGTACTGCTTCAACCAAAATAATGTTAATATTAAATATAATGCATAATAATAATCTAATCATCATCAAAAAATCTGAGATAGACCCCTAAGAAAGTCAAATCATACATGGCAATTAATTAAACCTACATTTAGAGACTTTATTGTCATTGTAGTGATACAACGAAATTAGTTTGGTAACTCTCAGAGACCAGCAGCAAAAACAAAGAAAATGTAAGAGAAACTAAAGAATAAACAAAAGATAATAGCACTAAAATATAAATCAGATGAAATATGTGATAGTATGTACAATGAAATATATGTGCAGTCGAACGCAAAGTAGGGCTGCAACAAATTATCGATAAAATCAATAATAATCTATAATGAAATTAATTTTTTTTTTTAGTCGGCCTGCTCAAGTTACGGGTTAGCGTTATGGTAAAATAACATAGCTGTTTGTGAAAATGGCGGACAGTACAGGGTCAACTGGCAACAGGAAAAAGTGTGCGTCCCAAGTCATCCAAAACACAAGGCATTTGGAGCATTTTATATTAAACTCAACAAAGAAAACAGTACCTGGAAGTTATGCAAAGCTGAGCTTGTGTGGGATGAAAGTAGCACAGTGATGCACGGGCACGCAAAAAGTAAACACACTGGTTTCACGGATGAAGGCGAAACACAATACGTAAAGTACGGTAAGTGAAAACTGTATAATCCTCATCATGTGAAAATGGTAAAGTTTAATAAAGTGATATTGTGTAAACTGTTTGTTTGTAACTTCAGAATTCAATTAAAACGGTGTAAACGAACACTAAATCTAAAAGCAGCAAATAACAGCATCAGCAAACTATTACATTTTTAGTCACTGTTGTGGTTTTTCGCGAACAATTATGCATTTGTACACCAATGCACATTTTCTTCTTTTTTTTTTAATCACGACTGTTAGCTTGCTGCATTTCTCCAGTTCATTCTCTTTTAAGAGCATTTGTCTTCTACAACAGTAACTTATGTTTTTAAATGTGATTTACTGCAGTTTTACTACATTCAAATGCTTGTTTTAAATTTTTGTATTTAATTTATGCATCCTAGATTTTTTTTAAAAATTCACTAATGAACAAAATATCTATTTTTTTTTTAACAAAAATTGCCAAAACATTATATATATATTTTTTATGCACGGTTGTCAACTTGCCACCTACAAAATACAAATATATAAATATATAAATACAGTGCCTTGCGAAAGTATTCGGCCCCCTTGAACTTTGCGACCTTTTGCCACATTTCAGGCTTCAAACATAAAGATATAAAACTGTAATTTTATGTGAAGAATCAACAACAAGTGGGACACAATCATGAAGTGGAACGAAATTTATTGGATATCTCAAACTTTTTTAACAAATAAAAAACTGAAAAATTGGGCGTGCAAAATTACTCAGCCCCTTTACTTTCAGTGCAGCAAACTCTCTCCAGAAGTTCAGTGAGGATCTCTGAATGATCCAATGTTGACCTAAATGACTAATGATGATAAATAGAATCCACCTGTGTGTAATCAAGTCTCCGTATAAATGCACCTGCACTGTGATAGTCTCAGAGGTCCGTTTAAAGCGCAGAGAGCATCATGATGAACAAGGAACACACCAGGCAGGTCCGAGATACTGTTGTGGAGAAGTTTAAAGCCGGATTTGGATACAAAAAGATTTCCCAAGCTTTAAACATCCCAAGGAGCACTGTGCAAGCGATAATATTGAAATTGAAGGAGTATCAGACCACTGCAAATCTACCAAGACCTGGCTGTCCCGCTAAACTTTCAGCTCATACAAGGAGAAGACTGATCAGAGATGCAGCCAAGAGGCCCATGATCACTCTGGATGAACTGCAGAGATCTACAGCTGAGGTGGGAGACTCTGTCCATAGGACAACAATCAGTCGTATACTGCACAAATCTGGCCTTTATGGAAGAGTGGCAAGAAGAAAGCCATTACTTAAAGATATCCATAAAAAGTGTCGTTTAAAGTTTGCCACAAGCCACCTGGGAGAAACACCAAACATGTGGAAGAAGGTGCTCTGGTCAGATGAAACCAAAATCGAACTTTTTGGCAACAATGCAAAACGTTATGTTTGGCGTAAAAGCAACACAGCTCATCACCCTGAACACACCATCCCCACTGTCAAACATGGTGGTGGCAGCATCATGGTTTGGGCCTGCTTTTCTTCAGCAGGGACAGGGAAGATGGTTAAAATTGATGGGAAGATGGATGGAGCCAAATACAGGACCATTCTGGAAGAAAACCTGATGGAGTCTGCAAAAGACCTGAGACTGGGACGGAGATTTGTCTTCCAACAAGACAATGATCCAAAACATAAAGCAAAATCTACAATGGAATGGTTCACAAATAAACATATCCAGGTGTTAGAATGGCCAAGTCAAAGTCCAGACCTGAATCCAATCGAGAATCTGTGGAAAGAACTGAAAACTGCTGTTCACAAATGCTCTCCATCCAACCTCACTGAGCTCGAGCTGTTTTGCAAGGATGAATGGGCAAACATTTCAGTCTCTCGATGTGCAAAACTGATAGAGACATACCCCAAGCGACTTACAGCTGTAATCGCAGCAAAAGGTGGCGCTACAAAGTATTAACTTAAGGGGGCTGAATAATTTTGCACGCCCAATTTTTCAGTTTTTTTATTTGTTAAAAAAGTTTGAAATATCCAATAAATTTCATTCCACTTCATGATTGTGTCCCACTTGTTGTTGATTCTTCACAAAAAATTACAGTTTTATATCTTTATGTTTGAAGCCTGAAATGTGGCAAAAGGTTGCAAGGTTCAAGGGGGCCGAATACTTTCGCAAGGCACTGTAACTAATTGACTTTTTTTTTTTTTTTTCAACTTTTGTGTCCCTGTTTTTTTCCCTTTTCTTCTCTACATGCATCCCTTGCCCTCTGAGTTCTCCTCCATCTGTGAGTGTGGACAAATTGACACTTCCCTGAACTTCCGACAGAGAAAGTCAAACTGTTAATCCCTGAATCTGATGCTTTAGCATCACAGACACAACGCAATCCAGCAGAGAACCTTTGATTTTGACTTTGCACTTTCCTCCACCGCTCAGTTTCTCAGGCTTCAAAATGCAAGTCCTCTGAGGAAGGTGCTAACTGCCAAATCTGCTCTATTCTCTATGTGACAGCAGGAACAACATGTCCATGCTTTAGAACTGCTGTTCTCACTGAACCTCAACCACAGCAGCACACACGTTTATGGCTGTGACGCTTCATTCATCTCCATCTACAGACAACTGCTGTTTGTTCGTTTCCATGGTTTCTGATCTATTCTGACCAAATAAGTTAAGTAAATGTGTATGTATGTTGTTTTTTTCATGGTAAAAAGCAGGCCATGATTACACCTAAACACCTTGAAACAACTGTGTATGGAAAAGTGTTTGTGCATAGAGTCAAATAGCTCAAAATGGAAACATGTTTTTCTGTTGTTCACAACAATATGGAAAAGTGAGAGTTGCAGGTTTCCTTAGCTTACTTTATCACTATAAAAAGGTACATGGAGGACTGTTGTTCTGTATATGGAGTTGAGTGGCACCAGTGTATTGGATGTCACAGCTATTGCATAATTATCTTATTATCACAATTATTTGAGCGTAGCCCAGAAAGTTTTGAGTTTGAATCCAAGTCATGCAAAGCGGATGTCCACGGGTCCGGGAGCAAGAACCTTTGCCTACAACTGCCCTGTTTAATTTTAACTGCTTTTGACAACCAGTATGTTCCAATAAAATAAGGTAAATGTACTCATAATGAACTGTTAATTTTCTCAAACATGTAGGTGTTTTAGCAAATCTGTATGTCTGTTTTCAGCTAGGGAAATTGAGTATAATGTCAGTAAGTATGTATGTAGTTATTCACAGTACGTTTGCAACTCTGATCCAGCATTTAAAACGAGTCATTAAAAATGTTTCATTCACATTTACCTTTTTAACATAATATACACTGGTGCCTACACTCTTTTATTTCAGTTATTTAGTCATACTGTATAGAGTTTTCATTCAGAAACCATATTTACACAATCTTTTTACCTTTAACTTTCAGTTATACAAACAGTTATTCTTTGTAAAACATGTGCATCGTGGCCATGTTTTAAACATGTGCAGTTTATCAATTTTGTACACCTAAATGTAGCACTCAATATTGTGACTGTTTATAATCAGGGCCTCCAAACTGCCAAGTGAAATTGCCCCTATACTGTACAGGTACTTCATGTGGTTAGGAACATTCTACAATGTCTAATGCCCAAGCTTTCTTCAATTAAAAAAAATCTAAACTGTCTTGTAGTCCGCATTTATCCGGAAACTATTCTAATACAACCCTATTCTATTATAACAACTACTGTTGGCAGCCTTATCTTCTTTGTACAAGCAATTTTTAAAGTATGGGTTAATCCACATATTTGATCCACCTAAAATCCCCACTGATTATTATCCCCACTATTATCAAACAATGCAGGTATTGTAACAGGAGGAAAGTAATTTCCAAAATAAAACTAATTTTTGGGTTTTTTCTTTTATTTTTTATTATTTTGGAAAAATTGCATCGAGACGACCTAATTGTCCTTTGCTTTGCTACTCTCAGCCAAACCATAAAACACATTTGAGAGGAATACAAGTGAAACCCTTTATCTTTACCCTTTATATTAGCTTGCCCATCATTATCAGTGCCATTCATCTGTCTGCTACTAAAATTAAGTTTAAAGTAAAAACCTTCTTCACATTATAGTTACATAGTAATATTCAGTATAAAAAGCTGGCTGGCTAAAACAACCAAAGCATGTACATTCAAAATACAATGCAAATGTGTGAAAGATATACCATATAATTCTATAAGCATGCAATGGTTGGACTAAATAATCTTTATTTGATGTGTAAATTATACCGTTCCATTTGAAAACAAAGCGTTTTCAAATAGTGTTATTTTGCTAGACACGCTAAAGTGAAGTTGACTTATTTTTGTATTACTTCAAATACAAATGAAATTCACACTTGTTGTCACACGGAAGATACGCACAGAATTAAAGGTGTTCCATTGCATATCATTGATTACCTATAAATATGTTAGTTAAGCACAATCACTGACAAATCAGACACCTTTTAACTACTTCCCAGTATGTCCATATCAGTTTGGTTAATAGGTTCAAAAGGAACATGCTTTTTGTGTCGTCTTTCGATCGCATTCTTTCACAAGCCATCACTTTCCTGAAAATAACTACAGAAAAACAGGACACTATTGTGAGAGGAAAAGACAGTATTAATTAAATAAACAATATTAGGCAGAAATAGAAAGAGCTGCTGTATGTGGCTGACTCATTCTCCTGAGTAAAGCTGGGAGCTGCTTTTTTTCCGTTTTCTACATTACATGACTTACTGTGTTATATAACTTCCACACGTAATGTATTTTAGTTCCAGAAATAAGTAATAAAATAGTACAAGGTAATAAGGTGTGAAATGTCATCAACAGCAAACATCTTATTTTTTTGCAAAGAATATAACCAGTGACAGTGGAATCTTTATAACCTATTTTCCTCATACATTAAATACATTTCTTCAGAACATTCTCTGTCAGTTCCGTAGCTAGGCTACGGTTTTGTTCCCATTCACTGCCAATCTGTGTCTCACCTTTTTCCGCCGTATTTTTTGATGTGCGAATCGTTACTAGCATTCGGGGTATGAAATACAGCTCAAAACATTCAAATGATTCAAATGAACAGCGATAATACCAGAGTTATAGCGGATAAACACAGAAACGCTGAATCTCTCTCTTTTCTCCCACTCTTGCTGGGTCTGTCTCTCAGATTAGTGGCTCTGAGGGCATTTTTTTCTCCCTAGCACATCTTGCTCCCTGGCTCAGGGATTCGCCATCCCCACAATCAGTATGCAGCATCCGTGCGCAGTGCTGATCCGTCTTTACGAGGACATGGAGTTGCTGTGCTTTTATCCCCAGCCTCCACCCGCCCCCGGCTCCTTCACTGACACCTTCACTTGCAAATCCGCCAGCGATCTATCTCTCCTCCCAGGCCTCTCACGCACCCGTGGGAACCTTTACAAAGATCAAATCAATAGTAGGATATAAACATGCATCAACTGAAGTTTGTGTTTCTCACTCTCCGTGTCTTAGTGTGTAAAGTTAGGCTCTTGAACATTATGTTGCACTTCACTGCCACTAAACTGACACAAGACAAATAAAACCACAATCTGACATGACACTGAAAGAATAAAGAAAGATTGCTATTAATGATTTTATTGTATTTTGTAAATTGCATTCTGAT
Source organism: Silurus glanis (assembly GCA_014706435.1). Lineage (NCBI taxonomy): Eukaryota > Metazoa > Chordata > Actinopteri > Siluriformes > Siluridae > Silurus > Silurus glanis. Next base: position 1,707 of record JAAIIK010018218.1, on the reverse strand, counting down.
CATCAGAAAATGCTTGGAATGTACATAAGTATAACAAATTCTCAATAACATAGTAATGTGGAGGCCTAAGCAGGATTATAGAATTTCAGTTCAGAGGTAATGGAATTTCAATTGTATACTGAATTTAGTGGGGGTTTTTTATTTTTATCATTGGGTTTGTATTTTTGGCTTATTGTTTTGTTATAAAGAATAATAAAATACAAATCTGATATGACAATTTAATTTGAGGCATCACCTGGAAACTGCAAAAGCACTGAGTCACTTGCTGTAAGATATAACAAGGTTAGAGAGCCATGGTTCTCATAATGGGTCTGGGGATCCTCAGGGGTCTGTAAAGTATTATTTCCTATTATTTTCTATTTCTGTGGTGGAAACTACAACCCACCATTATTAAAGTTATTATGACTATATATAATGGCAGCTGAAGTTTATTGACAAATTTCAACTTCAGTTCAGAAAGTTGCGAAACAAGTTGAGCTTACACAGCAAAAGGGATTCCTCCTCCATCTTATTGTTGCTAATTGATTTGCCAAAACTCCCCTTCAAATATAGTTTAAACATGAAGAATGCTATTGAAGTAAATTTCAGACATTTGACCTTGCCTTGAGGCTGTTTGGATCAATTCCAAAATCTATTCAGTTCATCTGCTGGTGCCAATGATAATTCTATTTAAAAGCCTACAAACATTTAGCCCCTCCTTCTCTAGATATTGCACAAACAAGAATCTAAAATAGATGTGCAGATTTACTGATAGATGGACAGATGGATAGAATGATGGGCAAAAAAAATAGATTGCAATAAAAATTCAACCACTCCTTCTTGAGATTGGGACTAATGAGAATCTAGGACAGATGGACAAAGAGCCAAAAAAAATGAACCTTCCCCGGCTCTCGAGAGGAGGCATAAAAGTAGGAAAAATATTACTTGGGGATTGAGGGAGTCTTTTTTTTCTTACATGTAAAGGGGTTCCTGGCTGTAAAATGATTGGAATCCCTGTTCTAATGGATCTTTCCATGTACACATCTATATATACCTGATTGATGTATAGATTGCCTTTTTCAAATCAGACCACAGACTTTCAATATGGTTCAAATTCAGAGGCTTTGATTATATGTCCTGACAATCACTTCTGTGTGATTTCGATAAATGTTTGGTGTCATCATATTGTGTAATGATCCATCTACAGCCATGTCCATGCAACCAAACAAGACACTAAATATTGTGCTTGGAATTGAGCTTGGAACCCTTCTGAACAGTTTAGTTTAATAGATGATTTTGAAACAACCGGAAGAACCAACTAAATTGCAGTTTTAAATTCAAATGACTTTTTTCCGCCCCTATTGTGCTCAATGGTATGTCGTTTCAACTGGATATTAATCTGTACATCAATTTCTTGACTTGTCAGCAAATATTACATTCTCTCAGCCTCCTACCATATTAGACTTGCAAGAAGGAATATGAGATTTATAATCTCACAGTTATGGAGACAAAGCAGAGACACATAATTTAATTTCTGGGAACCAAAATGATTTTGTGTAATAATTTACAAGACATAATTTCCCTAATTATTAAATTAAATGAATGTTAAAATAATGTTCTATATATATTTCTATATAATTTGAGAAAATAAATATATCTATATCTATATCTATCTATATCTATATCTATGTCTATATATATATATATATATATATATATATATGAAAA
>JAAIIK010018216.1:0-10128 GCA_014706435.1 Silurus glanis | reverse complement strand
GTGTGTGTGTGTGTGTCTGTGTGTATATGTGTGTGAGAGAGTGTGAGTGTGTGAGTGAGTGTGTGTGTGTGTGTGTGTGTGTGTGGACAATGAGACGGATTTAACAGCAGGTCTGTGCAGCATCTGATTAGTGAAAAGTAGGCAGTGATGTCACAAGTGTGATGTCACAGCATCTATGATGAAAATGTTACGTTTTTTCCACGGTCACTAAAACAAATAACACACACACACACACACACACACACACACACACACACTGAATACTAACTTGAGTAGAATTGGGGAGTAGATGAGATGTGGAATTTTCTGTAGGTTGATTTACACTTGCAGCATTCAGCAGCTTTGAGGCTCAATCATTAAATTAATCTACACTGGATTACACACTTAAACTAAACTAGGGGGAGTGGTGGCTCCAGTGGTTAAGACGCTGGATTACTGATCGGAAGGTCGGGGGTTCAAGCCCCGGTATTGCCAAGCTGCCACTCTTGAGCCCTTGAGCAAGGCCCTTAACCCTCTGTGTGCTCCAGGGGCGCCGTATCATGGCCGACCCTGTGCTCTGACCCCAGCTTCCAAGCAAGCTGGGATATGCGAAGAACAACATTTCACTGTGCTGTAATGTATATGTGACAAATAAAGGCTATTCTATTCTGGCTATTCCATTATTATTAAATCAGACTACTTTTTTATATCAAAGTGAACTTAGAAAGTGTTAGTTTAAGTGTTTGTGGAAGAGGAAGGTCTTCACCCATCGCTTAAAGACTCCGCTGTTCGGACATCTAGGGGAAGTTCATCCAGAACAGAGAAGAACCTTGAAGTATACTTACCTCTTCCAATGAGAGAAGGTGGTACCAGTCGAGCAGTGCTGGAGGATCTCAGACAGCATGGTGCAGTGTGAGGTGTGATGAGGTCTTTGAGGTAAGATGGTGCTGGTCCATTGCAAACATCAGTGTTTTGAATCTGATATGTGCACCTACTGGAAGCCAGTGGAGGAGCAGCAGTGGGGTGGTGTGGAAGCTGCTTTTTGGATCATTTGAAGTGGATGAATAGCGTTCAGGGGAAGACCTGCCAGCAGAGAGCTGCAGTAGTCCAGTCTCCAAATAATTAGAGACTGAACAAGCACCTGGGCAGCCTGTGGACAGAAATGTTCAAATCCTTCAGCTGTTGTAGAGAAGAAATTGACAAGAACGAACCACATTATCAGCATGTGAGGAGAAGGACAGGTGATGGTCCATAGTTACCCCAAGATTGCGAGCAGTGGCTGAAGGGGAGAACAGAGAGTCATGTTACCTGGTATGAGATTAATCATTGGTGCTCCTCTGCCCACTCTCCAGGACCTGTACCATACAAGAACCGGAAACTGGGCAGGAGAAATCACTGCTGACCCTCCGCACCCTGAACACAATATCTTTCAGCTCCTTCCTTCTGGCAGGTCCTACAGAACTTTGTTCACCAAAACTGCCAGACACAGGAACAGTTTCTTTCCCCAAGCAATCAGCCTCATTAATAACTCACCATAATCATATTCCCTGCTCATATCTATAAGTGCTGCACTATCAGAACTGTCAGTCATCACATTATTATTATTATTATATGTTACACACTGTTACTGCTGTATATTGTACAAAGTTCTAAAGTAACTCTTCATCGTACCTGGCGCACAAAACTGTCATTTACACCACCATGAACACACACTTTATATATATCACTGATCTGCCATATAATCTGTATCTCTGTTTAATACTCGTACTGTCTGTATCGTCTCACACGTCTGTATTGTCTTGTAGAGTCCAAGCTGAATGTACAGTGTTATTTATGTCTGTACTTTGAGAGTCACTACAGCTGGAACCAAATTCCTTGTGTTTGTCAACACACCAATAAACCTGATTCTGATTCTGTCGAATGCTGCTGAAAGTTCGAGGAGGATGAGGAGGATGAGGACAGATGACAGCTTGGCTGATTGAGCAGCATGTAGTTTCTCAGTAACAGCCAAAAGGGCCGTCTCTGTTGAATGTGCCGCTTTGAAGACAGATCATCACAAGAACTTCTGAATGTAAAAACTCTTCAGATGAGGATGATCTAATACACACACACACACACACACACACACACACTACACTATATTCAGGAACTCTGCAGTGAAATTACCCAAATGTGCTTCTTCTCTAACCCTCAGTCTAAGTGTAATCCACAGCGGTGTGTAGAACATCTCTGTACAAACATGTTACAGTTTCTCTGAGAACCGAGATTCCAAACACTGTTCCGGCCTGATCCAGCATGAGGAGCAGAAACTCCAGCATTTATGGTGGAACTGTTTATGTTTGAGTGACAGATGATCCAAACTCAGGCCCACAGACGGAGCGCGATTACGTCATGGCGCGGCGTGGCGTACGTAACGTAGCGTGCGCGTTCACATTTTGTGCAGCGGTGCTGCGTGCTCGCGCCAGGGCGGCTGTCGCGTGGTGCTGATCTGTGAGGGAGCTGCAGGCCGAGAGGAGCAGCGCGCGGTCCGGATCAAACTCACTGCACCGCAGGTCCAGGATTCAAGGAGAATCCGCCATTGTGCGGCTCTGAGCTACGACCAGAGGAGACCAGAGGAGCAGCGCTGAGGGACACACAGCAGAGGAACGTTTTCAGGATCCATCTGGAGAGCACATTCACGTCGGGTGAAAGGAGGAACGGAGACATGGCCACTCAGGTGGAGACACTCCTGCACACCACCACCAACACCACCAGCCCGACCCTGCACCAGCAGGACCTCCAGCAGGACCTACAACCTCCCATCACCCCGGAGACGAGCCCCAAGCAGGCCGGGAAGGAGAACACCCTGCAGGAGAAGGAGAACTTGGTGGAGAAGAATGAGTTCAAAGAGGCGCCTCCGCCCAAAGTCAACCCCTGGACCAAGAAGCTGAACTCGGTGACCGTGAACGGACAGAGCGCACCTGGTGAGCCACTCAACACCCCGGGGCAGGGGCATGGGCAGGGATAAACACCACAACGGGCCGGGGTTTGATAATGCTGAGGGGAAGATCATTCAGCAGCTGTCACAGCTCCGCTAGCATGCTTACTCTGCTAACAGCTAATCTCTCTCTCTCTCTCACACGCGTATAGAGAGCTCTATCAGCATGTGTGCTGATGCTAGTTCATGCTAACTGCTAGCTGTGTGGCCTGTCTCGTGCTGTAACAATGGCGGACAGGCCTGCTAACGCTAACACATGCTAACTCTGCTAATTCCACACACTTCCACATCCCCATTGTGTGTGTTACAGACAGAGTTGCTGTGTATGTATGTATGTATGTGTGTTTGTGTGTTTGTTTGTTTGTTTGTTTATTCTCCACATTTTGTTGAAGCTCGGAAGCTATTCAGGGCGATTAGCCGTTGGATAAAAAATACCCGGATGAACTCCACGTGTTTGTGTGACGGCGCTCGCGCTGATCAGGCACACACACACACACACACACACCGCGTTTCCGTACAGGAGAAATTTATAGTAGATATTTTCAGTAATAACCTGACAGTTTACACACACACAATGCTAACTGGTTAGCCTGTAGCTTTACCCGACGTGTGTGTTTATATTGTTTAGCGTTACAGAGTTCTTGTACACGTGTGTGTGGTGTTATAACGTAGGAACTGCTCCTGTACAGAGTCAACCACGTGACTGAGCAAAAATCCTCACGTTTAGGGATGATGACACTTCAACTTTAACACTGTGTGTGTGTGTGAGGTGAGTGTGTGTGTGTGTGTGAGGTGAGTGTGTTTGTGTGTTTTACTTATCTGTGAAATCTGCACTGATCTTTGCTCAGTTAAACATCTGGCCACACACACACACACAGATATTAATAAGAATGTAGTCATTGATGTGGGATTTTGGTGGGTGTGTGTGCGTGTGTGCGCGCGTGTGTAAGCGTGTAAACCCCATGATGATGTAACAGAATCCTGTGCTCTTAATGGTCAGAAGGTGTTGATTAGTTCTCTAACAGTTGTTCTGACAGTGGTGCAGGGTTATAGTAACATGATCGGCCTGTTATCGTTTCCATGGCAACAGCACTTTCATGTTACTGATGGTCACCTGATTGTGTGTGTGTATACGCGGTGCAGCACTGATCCCAGATCTGGTTAAACATTTCTGTGCTTGTGTGTAATTTCTGATGTGATGTAATGGACACCCCCCCCCCCCCCCCACACACACACACACACACACACACACACACACACACACACACACACACCCCCACACGGTACCAGCAGCTGTGTGTGTATTGATGATTAAATTGACACTGTTGGATGCTGAGACTCTCATACACACCCCTCACTCTGTATATATTTGATCATAAACACAGCCACAGTGGAGGTCCGGTGCTGGTCCGATGTACAGAGTGAGCTGGGGTTGGTGTGATCATTCTGCAGTGTTGTACTGATGAGGTGGAAGTGCAGCTCTACATTTAAAGCATTTAGCAGATTCATTTATCCAGAACAACTTACATTTATCTCCTTAATACTGAGAACTGAGCAGCTCTGGGGTTAAGGGCCTTGCTCAGGGGCCCAGGAGTGACCACTTGCTGTGGTGTGGTGTCCCTGATCAGTCCTGCTCTGATCAAACTCTCCTCCACACAGAGAGAGAGAAACTCTACCAAAAACACCAGAGTAAAGACCTGAGCAGAGCCATTACGCCTTCACACGCCGATCACGTACAACACATTCCTGTGTGTGTGTGTGTGTGTGAGAGAGAGAGCGAGCGAGGGAAAAGTGTTCATACACAGTGTATTTCCACCTGTAAGAAGTGATCACGCAGGAAGAACGACCAGAAATGAAAGTGTGTTCATCTCCTGAGACTGACCAATTCCCAACCTTTTACGCTGAGAGAGAGAGAGAGAGAGAGAGAGAGAGAGATCAGTTAAAGCATCCGCCCTGTACCTCTTTATCTGTGTGTGTATGGGCTGGGCAGATCTGCTGTTCACTGATCTCTCTCTCGCTCTGTGTGTGTGTGTGTGTGTGTGTGGAGATGGATTATGCATTAACACTAAATTAATGTGAGTTCATTAGTGATTTTATTAAATAGCGAAAACAGCAGAGGTGTGAGAACTAAACCATGAGGGACACCTGGTGCATGCTACACATGTACACGCACACACTTGCGCACTACACACGCTGAGCCCAGAGGGACACGTGTTCACTCCACTCTAGAAAGAAATGTGTTTGACACGTGCACTACACACACAATGTAGAGAATGTAGATATTAGGACACCAATTTAACCATGTGAGGAGTCTGAATTCACTGTGATCACACATGCAGTTAAGTGGTGGAGGTTCTCTATGAGGTTCTGGTTCTAATATGTTGTGTGTGTGTGTGTGTGTATTAATCCCATATAAATATCACTATAACCAGTTCAGGGACAAGGTCACAGCAAGGTCACACATGTGAAATTGTTTTTCTCTGATTAGGTGAACTCATAATTATTAATATCTGATGTGTGTAAAAGCTGTGTGCAGTGATCAGCTCTGAGTGAACACGATGAAGTGTGAGAGAGAGAGAGAGACAGAGAGAGAGAGAGAGAGAGAGAGACAGTAAATATTAGTGCTGTATGTATTTATGTTGTTTGTATTTTCAGAGCAAACTGGACCAGCAAAGGTGGTGAGAGCGGGAAACCCCCGACCCAGGAGAGGAGGAAAGGTAGTGTACATACACACACACACACACGCACACATTGCTGTGTGATGAGTAAGATTGTCCAGATTAGGAGTTGTACAAGCAGCTTGTGGATGTTGTGACATTTGCTTGTAGGTAATAAGTGCAGGTGTGAAGTGTGTGTGTGTGTGTTTAAGGTTGGAGATTTTGGAGATGCGACCAACTGGCCGACACCTGGAGAGATTGCGACCAAGGAAGTGCAGGTCAGTGTTCACAAGAAATAGTTACATGTATCACACTTCTTACTTTGTGTCCTGTGTGTTTAACACACACACACACACACACACACACACTCTTTACTGAGACACGCCCTGCTGTGATGCTGTGTAATGAAGTTGATAATTTTACTATAACAGCACCTCCCCCGAGGAACACAGCCCTTATAGTTACACAAGTCAGTGTCTTAGTGCAGGAGGGGGCCAAAATCAAACATGCGGATCAGGAATCAGAATTTCATACCGGATCGGTCGAGGCCCGGGTTACCAACGACCACCACAGGTATCGTTAGCCGACAGGGTACTGGTGTAAACTGGGCTACTGTTGGCTGAAGGAGGAGAAGGAGAGGAGGAAGACGTCTACAGAGACAGCAGGGAAAGGAGAAGTGGAGGAGAGTGGAGGTTCGGGTTGGTACTTTAAATGTTGGTACTATGACTGGTAAAGGGAGAGAGGGAGCTGATATGATGGAGAGGAGAAAGGTAGATATGTTGTGTGTTCAGGAGACCAAGTGGAAAGGGAGTAAGAGCAGGAACATTGGAGGTGTTTAAACTGTTCTATCATGGTGTGGATGGAAAGAGAAATGGTGTAGGGGTGATTCTGAAGGAAGAGTACAGTAAGAGTGTAGTGGTGGTGAAGAGAGTTTCTGATAGAGTGATGAACGTGAAGCTGAAGGGGTGATGATAAATGTCATCAGTGTTTATGCTCCACAAGTCGGCTGTGAGATGGAGGAGAAGGAAAAATTCTGGAGTGAATTAGATGAAGTGGTAGAAAGTGAACGTAGGAATGAACGATTGGTGATTGGGGCAGACTTTAATGGACATGTAGGTGAAGGGAACAGAGGTGATGAGGAGGTGATGGTAGGTATGGTTTTAAGGAGAGGAATGTGGAAGGGCAGATGGTGGTGGATTTTGCTAAAAGGATGGAAATGGCAGTGGTGAACACGTATTTTAAGAAGAAGGAGGATCATAGGGTGACGTATAAGAAGGTGCACACAGGTGGACTATGTTCTATGTAGGAGATGCAACCTGAAGGAGATTGGAGACTGTAAGGTGTTGGCGGGGGACAGTGTAGCTAGACAGCATCAGATGGTGGTCTGTAGGATGGTTTTGGAGGTGAAGAAGAAGAGGAGGAGAGTGAGGACTGAAAGAAGAATAAGATGGTGGAAACTGAAGGAGGAAGAGTGTAGTGTGAGGTTCAGGTAGGAGGTCAGACAGGAGCTTGGTGGTGGTGAAGAGGTGCTGGATGATTGTGGAACTACTGCAGAAGGGATCAGGGAGACAGTTAGAAAGGTTCTTTGTGTAACATCTGGAAATAGAAAGGAAGACAAGGAGACGTGGTGGTGGAATGAGGAAGTGCAGGAGAGCATAAGGAGAAAGAGGTTGGAGAAACAGAATTGGGATCGACAGAATGATGAAAAAAGTAGGCAGGAGAACAAGGAGCTGCAGCAGCAGGTGAAGAGGGATGTGGTGAAAGCCAAGGAAAAGGCATATGAGGAGCTGTAGGAGAAGTTGGACACTGAGGAAGGAGAAAAGGATTTGTACCGATTGGCCAGGCAGAGGAACCGAGCTGGGAAGGATGTGCTGCAAGTTAGAGCAATAAAGGATGGAGATGGAAATGTGTTGACTAGTGAGGAGAGTGTGTTGAGAAGATGGAGGGAGTATTTTGAGCAGCTGATGAATGAGGAAAATGAGAGAGAGAGAGAGAGAGAGAAGGTTGGATGGTGTGGAGATGGTGAAGCAGGAAGTGGATAGGATTAGTAAGGAGGAAGTGAGAGCAGCAATTAAGAGGATGAAGAATGGAAAGTCAGTTGGACCAGATGACATAGAAGCATGGAGATGTTTAGGAGAGATGCAGTGGAGTTTTTAACAAGATTGTTTAACAGGATTCTGGAGGGTGAGAAGATGCCTGAAGAATGGAGTAGGAGTGTGCTGGTACTGATCTTTAAGAATAAGGGAGATGTGCAGACCTGCAGTAACTACAGGGGAATAAAGTTGATCAGTCACAACATGAAGTTCTGGGAAAGAGTAGTGGATTTGAACGTAGGTCATTTTGGAGACAAGATGAGGGAGATGAGATTGAGATGGTTTGGACATGTACAGAGGAGGAACATGGGGTATATCAGTAGGAGGAAGGAGGAAAAGAGGAAGACCAAGGAGGAGGTTTATGGATGTGGTGAGGGAAGACATGCAGGTAGTTGGGTTGAAAGAGGCAGATGTAGAGGACAGGGGGGTATGGAGACGGATGATCTGCTGTGGCGCCCCCTAAAGGGAGAAGCTGAAAGAAGATGCCCCTGAGGGTTTTATTCCTTTTATACTTTAATGTTTAGAGTCTGATCTCCAGAGTTTAAGACCATGATTCAATCTGGGAGTGTAAAACTGATCACGGTCAACCTGTGTGTAATACAATACTGTGTGTGTGTGCGCGTGTGTGTGTGTGTGTGTGCGTGTGTGTGCGTGCGTGCAGGGCTGCAAGAAGACTTCAGTGAAAAAGGAGTCTAAAGAGAAAAGGGACAATGAGGAGACTAAAGAGAACCAGAAGACCAAATCAGATGATTCAGGAGAGGAGAAGAATGGAGAGGAGGACTCTCACAAGAACAATGCTCACAGGAAGAAAGGTGTGTTGCAGCAGGAGTGTCAGGAGTTCCTTCTTGTGTGTGTGTGTGTGTGTGTGTGTGTGTGTGTGTGTGTGTGTGTGTGTGTGTGTGTGTGTGTGGAGATAAGTGCAGGGCTACGTCACTCTAACCAGTAGCTGTGGAGCTGCACTGCCACCTGCAGGATGTGTGTGAAGCTACATGGTGATGATGCCTGCAGGTTCTTCTAACTGCAGGACAGTAGCTCTGTAAAGTGGAGCAGGTCTGGTGAAGTGGATCTCCTGTTAGTTCCTGTTGAACAGTGGTCTATGGAATAGGGTTTAGTGTTATCGGATCAGATCCCACTCCATTCCCTGGACAAGCATCTTGTCCATGTTATGTTATATCTTCTTGAGGTAAAATGTGGAAATCTCAATGATTATTTATCCCTTTTTTTATTATAAGCAGGAAATAAACATAAGTGGGTTCCTCTAATGATTGAGGTAAAGTCTGAGGGACCACGAGAGCGCTCGGCCTCCAGGAACAACGCACGCCAGGGAGAAACTCCCAGAATGCACCACAACAACAGGAATGACCTCAGAGGTGAGACATGGTGATCATCGGAGGTTTAACAGATGATGTCTGAGTTTGTTTATGGAGGTGCGGTGATTAACACTGAAGTGTGTGTGTAGACTGGCACAGTGGGAAATATGAGCGTGATCAGTTCCGAGACGATCATGATGAGGTATCGAGTGTGAAGAGTGAGGGAGCCCCGTTCAGAGGAGGGTTTCGAGGACGAGGAAGAGGACGGGGGCGAGGACGGGGACGTGGACGGGGAGGACGAGGTGTGTGTGTGTGTGTGAGCTTTTATAAAACACACAATACTGGTATGCACTTAGTTTAACATAATTTAATAAATGCAGCAAGTGTGAGAATATGGTGTGAAACGTGTGTGTGTGTCCTGCAGGTCATTATGACTATCAGTATGGCTACAAGTATGAGGGGAAGGACGGCGTATTCGACCCAAAATACGCTCAGTCAGTGACTTACTACTATGACAGCATGAGCAGTGCTGAACTGTACAGTGTGGACCAGGACCTGCTCAAAGAATACATCAAGAGACAGATGTGAGTACACGCTTGGGTGAGGGGGGGATTATTACTATTTATAATTCCATCACTTTTACTGACAAAGCCGTAATAACTTAATTGTGTGTGCGCAGTGAGTACTACTTCAGTGTGGGGAATTTGGAACGAGACTTTTTTCTCAGGAGGAAGATGGATGAAGAAGGTTTCCTGCCTGTAGCCCTGATCGCTAGCTTCCACCGTGTTCAAGCACTCACCACTGACATCCAACTCATCACTGAGGTAACACCACTGACATCCACATCACCACTGACATCCAACTCATCACTGAGGTAACACCACTGACATCTATCTGATGTAGAGTGCAGATTGCTGTATGTACAGAACAGAGTTTAATAAGAAACTTTATAACATTGATTCTACTGTGAACGTCCACGTGTTAAACACTAATATTGTGAGTCTGCATGTGAAATTGTTTAACTTTCAACAGGAGAAAGAAAACAAATCATATCTTCAATTATTTTTTATTTGTTTAGTACTTTTTACAGTGTGTGTGTGTGTGTGTGTGTG
>JAAIIK010018203.1:0-10198 GCA_014706435.1 Silurus glanis | reverse complement strand
CCCCCCCCCCCCGTAGAGCTGTCGGTGGCTAGCCACCTCCACCCAAATCGACGAGCTGCTCTTTCCTCCTCCTCCCCTTCTCTGCCAGGATGTACAGAAAGGCTGTCCGCCTCCCTTTTCAAGAAGATCTACCGCTCCTCGGCCCTGGCGGTTAGAGCTCTGAATGCCACCTCAATGCTCACGGCTTACCAGGCAGAGCTCATGGAGGAAATGGGGAGGCAGATTGATGCTGGGTCACCAGATTCAGCCTTGTGGGAAGAAATCTGCGTCATTGCGGATCTCAACCTACGTTCTTCTAGAGGAGCGGTCCAGAGCTGCGGCCGCAGCATGGGCCTCACTGTGGTAGGCGAAAGAGCCCTGTGGTTGGGGTTGACGGGCTTATCGGAGAGGGAGAAGGTGGAGTTCCTTGATGCCCCGATAGAGCCGAAAGCCCTTTTCGGGGCTGCGGTGGCGAATATGCGCCAGCAATGCGACCTTCGCAAGAAGGACGGTGAAGCGTTTGAGGCATGCCTCCCAAGGAAGCCTCCTGCTCGCCCTCCCCAACCCGCACGTTCATATTTCGCCCCTGCGCCCAGGGAGAGACAGCCTGGTTTCGGGGCCCCTAGGCAACCCCCACCCCAGCAGTCAATGCGCGGGGAGGCTCGCCAGAAACAGCCCCAGCCCAGGAACAAGACCTCTTTTGCAGCGGCAGCTGCTAGGCATCGCCCAGCGGACCCTCAGGGAGGGAAGAAAAGGCAGGCGACCTAACCTGTGGTCTGATTTTGGGTCAAAAGAGAGGTGGCAGCACTCTCGGAGTTTCTGTAGCACCCCTCGACTCATCTCAGGAGTCTTGTCCTCCCCCTCCAGCGAAAAGGCGTTGGGGAGCGTTTCAAAGACTGTGTTCGACGAACAAGTTTTCTCCGGTTGGAGTGTTGGCACCAGTTCCCCCAGTGCCCGGAAAGTTACTTCTCCCCTCTCCACCCGCGGGGTTATGCAAGAGAGAGAGCAGAATGTTCCATGTTCGTTCAAAAATATTAAAGATTTGTTCTGTGCATCCAGGCAGTGGGCCGAGGGCACAGATGTGTGTAATAAAGGGAAAAGTGAAAAAATCCACACACAATAAAAGAACTCGAATCAGAGTTGCAACCCCCGGCTCCGCCGCCAGATGGTGCCACCGCGCCGTCTGTAAGCGAGAGCCACAGAGGTCCGCTCTCTGCTCGCGCGGAGAGTTGGCGCGCATGCGCAGTTCATCATTGGGTGTATTCCACAATACAGCGGGGATATCGCCTGCAGTTTGCCGTGAGACCACCGCTTTTCAGCGGCGTGATTTGGTCGACAGCAGAGGGTGAATCTGCTCAGGTTTTGGAGGACGAAATAACCTCCTTACTGAGCAAAGGGGTAATTCGATCGGTGCCGCGAGAAGACAGCCAGCTCGGCTTTTATTCCCGGTACTTTGTCGTTCCCAAGAAAGGGGGGGGGTCTCCGTCCCATTCTGGATTTACGGAACCTCAACGAACACCTCAGAAAGTACAAGTTCAAGATGCTCACATTGAAAGCTTTGTACAGTGTTATCCGTCCCAGAGACTGGTTTACGTCAGTGGATCTGAAGGACGCGTATTACCACATAAGCATTTATCCGGCACACAGGAAATTCCTACGCTTTGCCTATCAGGGACCAGCCTACGAATATTTGGCGGTTCCGTTCGGGCTAGCTCTAGCTCCGCGGATCTTTACCAAATGTGTCGAAGCTGCACTGTCTCCGTTGAGAACGACGGGTTTAAGAGTGTCAGCGTATTTGGACGATCTCCTCCTCTGCGCTCCGTCACGGCAGCAAGCGGAGGTGGATACGGGTGTGCTTCTGTCTCACCTGACTGGCTTAGGTTTCAGAATAAACGAGACAAAAAGCTGCTTGGTGCCCACACAGGAAATAATATACCTGGGTCTCAGATTGAACTCAGACCTGTATCAGGCTTTTCTATCAGAAGAGCGCATCAGGTCGATTCGCAGTTGTCTCTCTCTTTTTCAGAGAGGAAGGACAGTTCCATTCAGACTCTGTTTACGCCTGCTGGGGCTGATGGCTTCGTCAGTGTCTGTCATACCGCTGGGACTGTTGCGAATGAGAGAGTTTCAGTGCTGGGTTACGGCACAGCGCTTATGTCCGAAGCGCCACCTCAATCGCAAGGTGATGGTGACGTCACTGTGCTTATGCGCTCTCCATCACTGGAGAAATCGTGATTTTCTCGAGTCGGGAACCCCGCTGGGGGCTGTTTCCCTGAGAAAAGTAGTGACGATGGATGCGTCACTCGCAGGTTGGGGTGTGGTGTGCGAAGGCAGGATGGCGAAAGGGAAATGGCAAGTTTCTCTTCGGTGCACGCACATAAACTTTCTGGAGCTGTTAACGGTGTTTCTAGCTTTGAAACATTTCGTGCAGTTTCTTCGGAGTCACCACGTATTGGTCAGATCAGACAACACGACGGCGGTGGCGTACATAAATCACCAGGGCGGAACGCGCTCTCCTCGACTTCACCGTCTGGCGCGAGATCTCATGGTGTGGGGCATGGAGCATTTCCTGTCGCTGCGAGCGACTCATGTGCCGGGAGTGCTGAATGCGGGGGCGGATCTCTTGTCCAGGGGAAATCCCCTGTACGGGGAGTGGTCTCTCCATCCTCAGGTGGTGAACCTGTTATGGGAGAGATTCGGCCGGGCCGCCGTAGATCTCTTCGCCTCGCACGAAAACACTCATTGCCCTCTGTTCTTTTCTCTGGCGAGAAACGGTGCACCTATGGGTGTGGATGCGTTAGCCCACCCGTGGCCAAACGTTCTGCTTTACGCATTTCCTCCACTAAGTCTGATCGTGCCGACTCTACAAAGAGTAAGAGAAGGCGGTCACTCTGTCATACTAATCGCTCCGAACTGGCCAGGGAAAGTGTGGCTGACGGAGATATTCCAACTCCTGCACGATCGACCCTGGCCTCTCCCGTTGCGCAGGGATCTCCTCTCGCAAGCGCGCGGAGAGATTTTTCACCCGACACCGGACAGAGTGGCTCTCTGGGCCTGGCCCGTGAGAGGATGAATCTTAGTGTCGCTGGTTTGCCTCCGAGGGTGATTGAGACGATTCAGAATGCGAGAGCAGCTTCGACGCGCTCTGCATATGATAGGAAATGGAATGTGTTTGAACTATGGTGTGCTCAGAGACATATCGTCCCTTTTCACTGTTCTGTGGCAGATGTGTTGTGCTTTTTGCAGGAACTTTTGGATAAGGGCAGGGCTTTTTCAACCGTTAAGGTTTATCTCGCCGCTGTTTCTGCATGCCACGTAGGGATTGACGGTAATACTATCGGTCATCACCCGCTCGTGTGCAGGTTTATGAAGGGGGCGCGGCGCCTGAGCACGTTCTCAAAGCCGTTGGTTCCGCCATGGGATCTGTCCGTGGTCCTGAGCGCGCTCTCTGTCTCCTTTTGAGCCGATAGGGAGTATTGATTTAAAGCTCCTGTCGCTTAAGGTTGCTTTGTTATTGGCTCTTTCTACCGCGAAGCGGGTTAGTGAACTTCATGCTTTGTCTGTTCATAACTCCTGTATGCGTTTTGCTTTGGATTTCTCGCGAGTGGCTCTCAAGACTAATCCGGCTTTTATTCCTAAGGTGAGCGAGTCAGCTTTCACCTGCAGACAGGTGGATTTAATGGCCTTTCATCCGCCTCCTTTTTCCTCAGCGGAGGAGGAGCGGCTTCACTGTCTGTGTCCTGTCCGTGCGTTACGTCACTATGTTGACAGGACGAAGGGATTGAGACGGAGTAATCAGCTGTTTGTTTCATGGGCTGATTCCCGTGAGGGAAGTCCCGTTTCCCGGCAGCGCCTGTCCCATTGGCTCGTGGAGGCTATTATAATGAGTTATAATAGCGTGGGTCTTAACCCTCCGGAAGGACTGAGGGCTCATAGTACCCGAGGCTTGGCCGCTTCGTGGGCGCTTTTTAAGGGTGTTTCGATTCAGGACATCTGTGCGGCAGCATGCTGGGCTTCGCCGCACACTTTTGTCCGTTTTTATAGGCTGGATGTCACGGAGCCTTCGCTGGCTCATTCCGTCCTGAGTGTGTAATACATATATGTATATATTTTGTATGTGTGTATATATGTATGTATGTATATATTATATAGATATATATATATATATATATATATATATATATATTTCATGACAACGGATGATGGTAACATCGTGGATCGGTTGTTTGTCATTTCTCTCACTTTCCACTCTCTTCAGTGAGAGGGGTTATCTCTTTTTATCACATCACTGAGTTGGTTGACACCTGCTTCGGACAGCATATCTGCAATACGGGAGTTGTCTATATCCCATAGTGAGATACCGAACGAATGTTTGAAAGAGAACTTTAGGTTACTTACGTAACCCTGGTTCTCTGATAACAGGAGTGAGGTATCTCACCACACTTCCCTCCTTGCAGTGCACGGAGAAGAGATATGTGAGAATGAGGCAGGGACCGCCGGCAGCGGTGTATATAGGGAGGCGGGACTCCCGCATCACTGTCGTGATTGGTCTGTCAGCCGACAGACGTGGTGTGATTGATGCTTCCAGGATTGGTCACGCCCGAGGCGATTCCCATAGTGAGATACCTCACTCCTGTTATCAGAGAACCGGGGTTACGTAAGTAACCTAAAGATCTCCAGTGTAGAGACACGCTCAAATCAAAGTACGACTCTGTGTGTGCTGCACAGTTTCCATGTTTCCTCCCCGACACACTGCTCCAACTCCGTGCCCAAGCTGCTCAAATGCTCTCTATGTTCGGCAGCACATAGCTTTGTGAGCAACTGTTCTCTTTAATGAAGATGAACAAAACCCCACTCAGGAGTCTCACTGATGAACACCTTCACTCAAACCTGAGTATTTCTTCAGCTCAGAGCCTAAACCCCAGACATGATGCCAGGTATCTGGCTTCAACCAATCAGAGTAAATCAGAGTGTAAAAACTGAGCTTGAATGAATGTTGTCTTTATGCACTTTTTCTACTCCAAGGCATGGACTGTTAATAGTTGAAAGATTTTTTTTTTAATTGAAGGAAATTATTATTTTTGGTTGTGTTGTTGCCCTGTAAAAGGTTTACATTAAAATGGAATTAGAAAGTCTAGAGAGAGAGAGAGAGAGAGAGAGAGAGAGAGAGAGAGATGTAATAAGAAACTAATACCACTGATGTGTGCTTTATTTCAAATTTATTTTCTCATGTGTTTATAATATTAAACTTTGTTTGTTTCAGATTCAATGTTTAAGCAAAACTAAAGTTTGTTTCCATATGAAAAGGTTCAACATTACACATCTGGAGAGACGGAAAACATGCACAATTGCAGTAAACTTTTCAATAAATACTGAGTTTGGCTCGCGATTTCGTCCCAGTTTTTAATTTTGGCCCACTGTGAATTTGAGTTTGACACCCCTGAATAAATTGTACCTTTGATCCAGCAGCAGCAGCAGCAGGAGTGTGTGGAGGTTCTCCTAAAGATCTCCGTCTGGACTCTGATTTCATGATCAGAGGTGTAAAGTATCAGGACACTGGAAGAAAAATGCAGAGGTTCATGACATGAATGTCCACTAGCTGTTCACCAAGCAGCTCAGCTGCTACATTTCACTGTATCTCACCTTTAGGTAAAAATCCGCTAAATCCGGGACAAAAACGGGGTTAAAGCTCGCGCGCGATAGATTTATAACGGCGAAAGGAACGTCGATGTGCACGCGTGGAAAGTGGAGGAAAAACTCACGCGCCCAACATTAACTTCCGACCGGAGCGCGTGAAAGAACTCTATAGGTACAAACACAGATCACAAAGCAGTGGGCGGGGCCAACGGGCTCGAGTTCTAAATCTGCAAACATCATTGGCTCAGACATTGTCAGGAAGTGAAATCTGATTGGTTGTCTGTAATAATATCAAATATATAATATGAAATATTTTATATAATAAAAATTAAAAGTAATATTTCAGATTGAATTCCAGTGGAAACGCGACTGATCCGAAGCTGCTGCTTTTCAGCTGATGCACACTGTGTGGTCAAAAGTATTGGTCACGTGTCTTTTTCAGCCACATGTGGTTCATAAATTCACCTGAAATGCTCTTTAATGCACCATACAGCCAATTAACATGCAAACTGTTGAAATACTTCATAGAAACATAATGTAGAATCACTGAAAGGATTTTAAATGGGATTTAAATACCCGCTACAGAGGGTAGCAGGATCTTTTCTGTAGCTATTATTGCTTATATGTTCATGGCACAGGACCAAATATCAGTTTATTTTATCTTTCCATAATGAGATGGAATAAAACATAAATGCTGTGGTGACTCCCGTGTGTAATGCTGCATAATGGCACTGCTGGAGGATTACGCCAATGGAAGATTAAGGAGAAAAAGAGTTTCCAGGGACCATGATGATTTCTTGGCCCATGATGATGACTGACTAATAAGCTGATTTAGATTCCTACAGCTGTGCTCCTGGATCTATGTGCTGAATTGGGTCCAGTACTACAGAGGGCAACACGCCGGAACCATGCCATCCCCGTCCAAATACAGGTCCTCACCACTCCGGGGTTAATGACAGGTTGTTTTAGTGGGAAATGGCAGACAGGGAAAGACTTCATATACATTTTTATATATAATTAACTTTTTCACAAAGACCTTCTTTGAATATAATATAATTCTATTAAATCTCATGCTATAGGTCTGGTATCTGCCCCTGAGTGTCATAATGCCTGTCATTTTGGATGTTATTATTAAGGTGGGTAGTCGATACATCAGGTTTCCCTTCACTGTGCAAGAACAGGCTGAAATTAAAATGCAGTTTGCAGCAATGTTCAGTTTTCCAAATGTAATCAACACAATTGACTGCACTCATATTTCTGTAAAGACTCTGTATGAAAAGGAATTTGTTTGTTAATAAACAGCATGTGCTTTCTGTTAAAGTGCAAGTCATATGTGACTCTAACACGACCCTCACAAACATTGTGGCATGCTGACCTTCTTCAGCACATGATTCCTTTATCCTGACACATAGCAGTGTAGGGAACAGACTACAGGCAGCTGCAGGACGTGATGACTGGCTTCTTGTTGAGTTTAACATCATGTAGAAATTGTAAACATTGTCCTGATGTAGTCTATAATATGACAGGTGACAGAGGCATCACCCCTCAGACGCTCATCACCTCCTGAAATGCAGATGTGGAGCTCTGGATGTCTCAGCTGGCAGATTTCTATACCACCTGGAAAATGTGTGTAAGATTATCAGTTTGTGTGGTGCAGGGGCGTAGCCATCATTTCAAAAGTGGGGGGGACGAAATGTCTAGTGTTACATGTTTGTTTTTTTCAGTTAACCCTTGTGTAATTGACAGGTTTTATTTTTTATCATATTTTTTTGCTTTATATGCTTTATGATTATATATGATTATAAAACAGAAAGAACAAAAGAAATACAACAGCTTGCCACTGGGACAGTACCCTTAAAAGGACATCTTTGTACCTTATTTACCCCAAAGATTTATAGTTGTACATTAAGATACACATTGGTACTCTAAGGTAGTAATGTGTACCTTTTTGAGTATAAAGTACAAAGATGTCCTTATAATGGTACTAAGAGTATATTATTTACATATTTCAAATTGTATTTTGTGTATGCACAGTACATGGCACACAGTAATGGAGACTTGCACATTCAAATAATACTTCATTTTGTTCTATTCTACAGTCCATGTTTCAGGAATAAAACAAGTCATTCAAAACAAACTATTGAAAGAAAATATGTATTGAACTGACAAACATGTCAAGACCCTATATCAATTATACAATGAGATGAAATAAAGATTTAGTGTCACTTCATTTAAGCTTCCTGGCTGGTTTGTTTAAAAGTAGTAGCTTTTTACACAGTGTTAAAGCGAACATATATCTCAATATATAAAGCTACTTAAAACTGCCAAAAGTGTTTCTGCGACGTTCCTTCCCATCTAACAGCTGAGCAATCATTTCCCTATTTATATTGTCAATTTTGTCACTGTGGATGTGACACACAGCAACACTGTTTAGACAGGACTGTGTCAATAGTGACATACAGAAGAAAATACCAAATTAAGTACACTGTTGGACATTAACCAATAATTTGTATCCTAAATTGTTTAACACTTAAGTATGGGGAACACGTATTCACTATTAACTTTGACATTCGCCTCAAACTCTTAATTTACTGCTTATTAGCTTTTAAGGTAGTCGTTGTAGCTAAGTTTAGGTATTAGGTAGGATTATGGGATGCAGAATATGGTCATAAAGAATAAGGAATTAATATGTGCTTTCTTAGTAGCCTACTAATAAACAGCCAATGTGCAGTTGTTCATCATACTAATGTGTTACATATTTTTTTCTATATTTTACTAATTAAATTTTTTATGATTGGTCCATATATAATCCTACAAACACTTGTGTATAAATAGATTATACATTATAAAATGTAAAAAAATAAAAAAATAAATGCAATAGCAGCCAGGTGTTAAAAGCCGCATCTGTTCTCACCTGTAAAGTTTCTTGTGTAACATACTGAATCTGCCCTGACAAACCTAGGCTGTCTGTTTCTTGCTCATCCTTGACAACACATAAAAATGTAAAATTTGTCTAATAATGAAAGAGCACCCCATAAAATAAAGATCGTTCCTATCAGCATACTGTAACGTTTCCCCTGTCATCTACCCTCACTCACCGGACTACATTACCCATAATCCTTTGCACCCCGTCATCCACCATGTTTGTTTCCCGTCTTCACCTGTCTGTTCACCCGGACTCTATTTATACTCATCACCACTGTCTTCACTCAGTGTTGGGTATCGTCTTTACTCGGTTGTATGTATGTGTGATTTACCTGCTCCTTATTATTAAAATGACATATTTTATGTTACTATTCGTGCCCTCGTCTCTCCGTGTACATACCGTGACACACAGAGTTAAACATGCTGTAAAATCTCAGTTCAACATTATCTTTATTCTTATTTGAAGGGTTTTGATAACACACTTGTTAAAACAAAAGACGTTATAAAAGAGTTTAAGGAAAATACACAGAAAAAAGTGAACGTTTGTCCAAGCAGCTATTTTTCCTTATAATCCTTTAAAACCTTTAAAACTTGCTAATTATTCAACAAGAGCAACAGTCAGAGTTACTAAACATTGTGCAAAACAATTCGGATACCATGTGCCAACTTACACTGCTTGACTTTTTTGTAAAAAAGGAGTGAAGCGGTTTTTGCCGCTTTGAGCTCATCGCAACCGAATGTTGGATCGCGCGCGGGACCGCGGATGCGACTCGAGCTACAGTACTAGGGCGCGTGACAAGTGAGTGACTGATTGCCATGGATACGTGAACGTCATGTATAGACGTCTCTTGTCTCTTTGAATTTTAAATCACTCTGCATTAATATACATTGCTCCATTAAAACCTCAACATGTCGTGAACACAACTCTCCACTAAAAAAGTGAGGGGGACGAATTTATTTTTTATAAAAAGTGCGGGGGACATGTCCCCCGCGTCCCCCGTATAGTCTAAGCCCCTGTTTTGCACAATGTGGCACTGAGGACCAGTTTCCCTCTCCCTCCTGACCTCCCTCCCCCTCAGCATTATGACCCCGAGCCACAGCCCCCTGCCCCACAAGAGGGATATCAACAAGATACAAGAATCCATGAGGAGGTCATACGGCGTTTGAGAGGAAGACAAAAATCATGGTTTAACTTCATCTTTTAATAATTGTGCAATTTTACTTTTGTCACATTTTCCCAAAAGTTTATCATGTGGATTTTAATTATTTAGCTTAAAAGCATCCTCCAGTTGAGAAACACTGATTTAGAATCAGGATTTAAATGATTTCGAACACTTCAATAAACAAGTGATTTAATATTTTAGATTTTTATTGATTTTATTAATTATTATTGGACATGGAGAGGTTTAGCTTTCAGTTCCTGTCCTTGATGTCCAGACTCACTTGCCTTTTCTTTTTTCTCTCGTTTTTTTTTTTTTACTGGAATGGGCGATAGCCCGTCTGATCCAGTGCGGCAGGGGAGCAGATATAGAACTGTGAGACTGCAGTGCAGACCACACCGCATCGTGAAACCTCAAACCACCACCGTGACGTACCATACCATACCATACCATCTTCTCCCGCTTATCCGAGGCCGGGTCGCGGGGGCAGCAGTCTA
>JAAIIK010018177.1:0-15442 GCA_014706435.1 Silurus glanis | reverse complement strand
TACAAAGTATTAACTTAAGGGGGCTGAATAATTTTGCACGCCCAATTGTTCAGTTTTTTATTTGTTAAAAAAGTTTTAAATATCCAATAAATTTCGTTCCACTTCATGATTGTGTCCCACTTGTTTTTGATTCTTCACAAAAAATTACAGTTTTATATCTTTATGTTTGAAGCCTGAAATGTGGCAAAAGTTCGCAAAGTTCAAGGGGGCCGAATACTTTCGCAAGGCACTGTATGCAGGTGGTGCAGCTGTGACTGCAATGATATGAGACTTGTTGAATTATGATTATTAGATTTCCTGCTTTAGTAATACTATTGATTCTCACTGTATGAGATTCCTGTCTGTGATGCTGCATTCTGCTATAATGCGTTTCTGTATATTGATGGTTTTATATAGGCGTCATAATGGTATACAGAGGTGGACTGATTCAAGGTAGGACACTACAGAAGACCTGGTTGTGAAATACACTGATGTAATGGTTAATCGGTGTACAGTAAACAGTCGGTTGGAATAAAATAACCTCAGCATCTGAGCATCGCTACTTGTTTCATTTTACGTAAACAGACTGCGGACCATTCATTTATATTGAAATGATTATTTACGGAAACTCCACTTATCACTTATTACAGATACTGAAACCAAACTTTCTATAGAGGTCTAGCTTCCTTTCTCCCTGTGTGTGTGTGTGTGTGTGTGTGTGTGTGTGTGGGTGTGTGTGTGCGGATATTTACCTTTCGCAGTTTCTAATGTTTTTTTTATTATTATTATCATAAAATAATACAAATCCGACAAATAGAAATGGACTGGTAAGGTGGTATTGACAAAACACCGGCAATTCTCACGCCCTCATTCCAGTAATTCTCGCGATATTTCCTGAAATCTCGTAAAGAGACAGTGTATTGCTGCAGCGCTCTTCATTCATTCTACTGTATATCCATCACGTGGTGTTCTCTAATTAAAATCCGTATCATATGACGTATTTAAGACATAAAATGTATAGTGACATCACCTGGTTTTAAAGCATGTTTTGGAAAGATTTAAGCTGAATATCTCATATATCTGTGAATTTTGTGGTCAAGAAAATGAAACCATTTTGCATCTTTTTTTTTTTTTTTTTCATTGTATTTACTCCAGATTATTTTGGAAGGATATGGATATTTGATGTACTGTTTTATACAAAATTTTCAATTGTGAACAACAGCATATTATACATTTGTTTATTTTAGTAGGAACATTTCATATTCATAGAAAAAAGCAGGCTCAATGTAGACACAAGTGGGTTGTGAGATCGAGGAGAAAGAAAAATTCTGGAGTGAGTTAGATGAAGTGGTAGAAGGTGAACCTAGGAATGAAAGATTGTTGATTGGGGCAGACTTTAATGGGCATGTAGGTGAAGGGAACAGAGGTGATGAGGAGGTGATGGTAGGTATGACTTTAAGTAGAGGAATGTAGAAGTTCAGGTGGTGATAGATTTTGCTAAAAGGATGGAAATGGCAGTGGTGAATACATATTTTAAGAAGAAGGAGGATCATAGAGTGACATATAAGAGTGGAGGAAGGAGCACACAGATGTTCTATGTAGGAGAACGCGAACTTGGGGGGGAATTTTCACTGCACAATTAACCTGAAGGAGATTGGTGACTGCAAGGTGTTGGCAGGGGACAGTGTAGCTAGAGAGCATCAGATGGTGGTCTGTAGGATGGTTTGGTGTGTGTGTGTGTGTGTGTGTGTGTGTGTGTGTGTGTGTGTGTGTGTGTGTGTGTTTATGATCCACCAGCTCAGCCACTTTCTTTCTCTGGTTACTGAAAGCACAATGAGACAAACATTAGTAACTTTCTGCAATAAGACACAGGTAAGACTCACTGAGCATTACAGATTCTACATAATCCGAGATGATGTAATCAGAAAGCTTCCTTCTAGCTAACAGTGGTCCTATATAAAAGTACTTCCGTCTTACCAGATTTTAGCAAAAGGAAAATAATAAGCATTCACCGTATAATGTCCTTTACTCATTCCTCTATGTTATTAAGCAGATGTCTCTTAAATGGATTTGCTAAAAACATACAACAGCAGCATAACAATGGAAGCTAATACCATGTTTACAATTAATTTTACAAAGAAGTAGTATATATATATATATATATCAATAAAATTCAGTGGGCCTAAAACAGATCCTTATGAAACACCAAACTTTACCTCAGTAAGTGTAGAGTCACCATTTACATCAACAAACTGATAACAATCAGAAGCTGATAGCAGGATATTAACCACTAACTTGCACTATTTCTGTGCTATAATGAGGCTTAAATTCTGACATACATTTCATAAATGTTATTCCTATGCTACCTTTTTTTCCATGATCTTGGAAATAAATGGGATGTTTGATATTGGCATATAGTTGGACAGCAGACAGGTCAAGGTCAGGTTTTTTTTTTTTTATTAAATTTTAAAAACTGACAGTTTGAACAATTTAGGTACATAACCATTGCTAAGGGAAGAATTGATTATTTTTAGAACAGGTTCAAATGCTTCTGAAATGATCTGTTTGAAGAAATATGTAGGTAAAAGATATCAAACACAGTTCTGATGTGGAAATATGTCAAATGAATTTGTTCTCTTGAAGGGGAGTAAAACTTTATAATTGCTGATCTGTTATGAATATATTATGTATGCTATCTACAGGGTTATTTATACAATTGTCTGGATTTATTATTCTAATGTGATATTTCTTATTTTATCATTGAAAAAGGTTTATGAATTCATAACTGCATATTAATGCTGTGATATTAGTGTGGTGCTTTTATTCCTAGTTACATTTGCCACAGTATTGAAGAAAAATTTCTGCTTCTTCTTCTTTTGGCTGTTCCCTATTAGGGGTCACCATAGCAGATTATATGTCTCCAT
Source organism: Silurus glanis (assembly GCA_014706435.1). Taxonomy (NCBI): domain Eukaryota; kingdom Metazoa; phylum Chordata; class Actinopteri; order Siluriformes; family Siluridae; genus Silurus; species Silurus glanis. The sequence continues at coordinate 12,539 of JAAIIK010018177.1, read as the reverse complement.
ACTACTCTTTCCTCCACATCTGCCTCTTTCAAACCAACTACCTGCATGTCTTCCCTCACCACATCCATAAACCTCCTCCTTTCCACCTTTCTGTTTTCTCCTTTCCACCTACTGCTCATCGCTGTTGGAGTTTATGGTTGTGAGATGTAGACCTTTTTATTTACCCCAGGAATTCACCACGGCTATTATGCTTGGAGTGTACATACCACCTAGTGCTAATGCTAAGGAAGCGCTCGTTGTACTCTATGGGACCATTAACGAACTACAAAACGCACACCCTGACGGATTGTTTATTGTTGCCAGAGATTTAAACCATGCAAATCTCAGGACTGTGCTCCCTAAATTCACCAGAATGTGGACTTTGCAACCAGAGGAGAAAACATGCTGGATGTTGTTTACACAAACATCCCGGGCGCATAATGTGCGAAGCCCTGCCCCCACCTCGGGTACTTCTCTGTTATGCTGATCCTAGCATACAGACCACTCAGCAGGCGTTCAAGACCAGCTCGAAAGCAGGTGAGAACCTGGCCAGCAGGATCCATGTCTTCGCTCCAGGACTGCTTTGAATGCACTGACTGGGACATGTTTAGGGAAGCTGCAACCAACAGCGATTTAATCAACTTGGAGGAGTACACGTCAACAGTGACCAGCTACATCGACAAGTGCATTGATGCCGTGACCATCTCCAAGACCATCAGTGCACGCTCCAAGCAGAAGCCGTGGATGACCGCCAAGGTGCGTGCGCTGCTAAAATCAAATAACTTCGCCTTAAGAGCAGGCGACAAGACAGCCTTAATGACAGCGAGGGACAAACTGTCCCGTGCGCATGTGGCAGGGTATCCAGGCGATCATGAACTACAAGACAACATCACCTGCTTGTGACCGTGACGCCTCCCTCCCAGATGTGCTGAACGACTTCTACGCCCGGTTCGAGGTGCAGAACAACATGGCGGCAAGGAAGACCACCCCTCCTCCCAGTGACCAGGTGCTCTGTCTAACCATAGCTGAAGTGAGGAAAACTCTATGCAGAGTTAACCCACGAAAGTCTGCTGGACCAGACAACATTCCTGGCAGAGTGCCCCGGGAATGTGCACAACAGCTAGTGGATGTCTTCACCGACATCTTCAACATTGTTCCTACATGCCTCAAGACGACGACCATCATTCCCGTGATGAAGAAGTTACTGTCTTCTTCCTCAATGACTAATGTCCCGTCACACTCACACCCATCGTGATGAAGTGCTTCGAGAGGCTCGTCATGAGGCACATCAAGACCCAGCTACCACCCTTACTGGACCCCATGCAGTTTGCATATCGTCCAAACCGCTCCACGGATGATGCCATCTCCATGACCCTTCATCTGGCCCTCACCCACCTAGACAACAAGGACTCATATGTTCGAATGCTGTTCATAGACTTCAGCTAAGCATTCAACACAATCATCCCTCAGCACCTGATTGAGAAGTTGAACCTACCGGGCCTGAACACCTCGCTCTGTAACTGGATCCTGGACTTCCTGACTGGGAGACCTCAGTCAGTCCGGATCGGAAACAACATCTCCAGCACCACCACACTAAGCACTGGGGCACCTCAGGGCTGTGAGCTTAGTCCACTGCTGTTCACTCTGCTGACTTACGACTGTGTAACAATGCACAGCTCGAATCACATCATCAAGTTCGCCGATGACACGACCGTGGTGGGTCTCATCAGAAAGAATGATGAGTCAGCATACAGAGAGGGTTGCAACAGTTAACTGCCTGGTGTGGAGCAAACAACCTGTCTCTGAACATCAACAAAATGAAAGAGATAGTTGTTGACTTTAGGAGAGAACAGAGCGACCATTCTGCACTGATCATCGATGGACCCTCAGTGAAGATCGTCAAGAGCATTCCTAGGTGTTCATTTGGTGTTCATGACCTCACCTGGTCACTTAACACCAGCTCTACTCTACTTCCTGAGAAGGCTGAGGAAAGCCCATCTCCCTTCCCCTCATGGACATTTACAACACATGCTGCATCCGCAAAGCCAACAGCATTGTGGACAACTCCACAAACCCCTCACACACACGCTTCACCCTCCTGCCATCAGGGAAGCGGTTCTGAAGCATTCGGGCCGTCACATCCAGACTGTGTGACAGTATCAGTCCTACACGTCCCTCATTTCTAATCCTTTCCATCCTCATGACTCCCAATGAAAGTCTCAACATCTTCAACTTTACTACTGAGAGCTCCACCTCTTGTCACCTCTACTCAATGGCACTTTCTCTAAATCATACAACACAGCAGGTCCCACCACAGTCCTATAAACTTTTCCTTTTCACTCTTGCAGATAACCTTCTATCACAAATCACTCCTGCTATCACTCTTCTTCACCAACTCCACCCTGCCTGCACACTTTTCCTAACTTCTCTAACACACTCTCCATTACTTTGCACTGTTGAACCCATGTACCTCACCACAAATAACAATATCATCCGCAAGCATCATAGTCCACGGAGACTCCTGTCTGACCTCGTCCATCAACCTGTCCATCACCACTGCAAACATGATAGGGGTCAGAGCCGATCCTGGATGCAGTTCAACCTCCACCTTAAACAAGCCTGTCGTTCCTACTGCACACGTCACTGCTGTCACACTGTCCTCATACATGTCCTGCACCACCCTTACATACTTCTCTGACACGCCTGAATTCCTCATGCAATACCACAACTCCTCTCTCGGCACCCTGTCGTATGCTTTCTCTAAATCCACAAACACAATGCAACTCCTTCTGACCTTCTCTATACTTCTCTATCAACATTCTTAAAGCAAATAATGCATCTGTAGTGCTCTTCCTTTGCATGAAACCATACTGTTGCTCACAAGCCATCACCTCTTCTCTCAACCTGGCTTTCATTACTCTTTCCCATAACTTCATGGTGTGACTGATCAACTTTATTCCCCTGTAGTTACTGCAGGTCTGCACATCTCCCTTATATTCAAAAATCAGTACCAGCACATCCCTTCTCCATTCCTCAGGCATCCTCTCACCATCCAAAATCTTGTTGAACTGCCATCTCTCCTAAACATCTCCATGCTTCTACCGGTATGTCATCTGGTCCAACCGACTTTCCACTCTTTATCCTCCTAATTGTCGCTCTCACTTCCTCCTTACTAGTCCTACCCACTTCATGCTTTGCCGTCTCCACATCATCTACCCTTCTCTCTCTCATTTTCCTCATTCATCAGCTACTCCCGCTATCTTCTCAACACACTCTTCTCACTAGTCAACACATTTCCATCTACATCCTTTATTGCTTTAACTTGCAGCACATCCTTCCTAGCTTGGTCCCTCTGCCTGGCCAATCAGTACAAATCGTTTTCTCCTTCCTTAGTGTCCAACCTCTCATACAGCTCCTCACATCCCTTTTACTTAGCTTTTGCCACATTCCTCTTCACCTGCTGCCACACCTCCTTGTACTCCTGCCTAGTTTTCTCATCTCTCTGCCGATCCCAATTCTGTTTCGCCAACCTCTTTCTCCTTATGCTTTCCTGTACTTCCTCATTCCACCAACACATCTCTTTATCTTCCTTTCTATTTCCAGACGTCACACCAAGGTCCATTCTAGTTGTCTCCCTTATTACTTCTGCAGTAGTTGCCCAATCATCCAGCACCTCTTTACCGCCACCGAGCCCCTGTCTGACCTCTTTACCCCCTGAATCTCACACTACAGACTTCTTTCTTGAGTTTCCACCATCTTATTCTTTTTTTCAGTCCTCACTTTCCTCCTCTTCTTTCCTCACCTTTCTCCACTCCTACACATCACCCTATGATCCTTCTTCTTCTTAAAAGTTATATTCACCACTACCATTTTCATCCTTTTAGCAAAATGTACCACCATCTGCCCTTCCACATTCCTCTCCCTAAGACCATACCTACCCATCACCACTTCATAACCTCTGTTCCCTTCACCAACATGGCCATAGAAGTCTGCCCCAATCATCAATCGTTCTTTGCTAGGTACACCTTCTACCACTTAATCTAACTCACTCCAGAATGTTTCCTTCTCCTCCATCTCACAACCCACTTGTGGAGCATAGGCACTGATGACATTTATCATCACCTCTTCAACTTCCAGCTTCACATTCATCACCCTATCAGAAACTCTGTTTACCTCCACTACACTCTTTCTGTACTCTTCCTTCAGGATCACCCCTACACCATTTTTCTTTGCATCCACACCATGACAGAACAGCCCCCCTCCAATGTTCCTGGCCTTACTTCCTTTCCACTTTCACAATTAGACATAACCGAGGTACCGCCTCCTTTGCCAGGAAGACAGTGTATATGTATATAACTATACCCAGGATGACAAGCTTAATTTATTGCTTAATATACATTTAGTTGAATTCATGTTTCTGCTAAACACAGTACATTAAACTCCTGATCACTATAATATAATAATTGTATTTATAATTAGATATTTTGACATAAGGAATCTAATATACAACAGTGCTTTTTTAGGGTTATAAATGCTGGCTGTGCATTCATTCATATCTAATTTAATGTTAAATAAGTTACTAAAACAATCTTTCTGGGAATTTCTACATTTTGGTATTGCTCAAAGAACAGACGCAGTTTAATATGGTGAAACCTGAATGATGACTTAGTGCAGCTAGCAATGCTAGGTTTAGCCTGGTTGTCTGCTCCCTGCCCTTTTCTCTGGATAGTCACTGGTGAACTAGTTCTGTTCTAGACTATGAGTTATATTGCAAGAAATGAGAGCAGCACCTTTCCACTCATAGAAGATATACCCATATCATTCTCTCATCCGATTCATGAGGTAGTCACCTGGAATGATTTTTAGCTCAAAGAGTGCCTTGTCATGAGTTAATTTGTGGCAGTTCTTACCTTACCTTAATTATTTTCTTGACCTTCATTGTCTTCATTGAGAAAGCTGTTGGATGGAAATTCTTTGCTGTTAGATTTAAAAATAAAACACTGCATGTACATAAGTATAAAAGGTTGTTAAGCATGACGATGGAGTAGAGGATCCAAATGCGAACTTTATTTAGAGAGTGGTCAAACAGACAGGGTCGATAACAGCAAAAAGTAATATCCAAGGATAGACAAAAGGGTAATCCAAAAACCGGCAAAGGTCATGGCAGGCGAAAAACAATAATGAAACAAGGTCAAATGCAGGAAGGCAATGGAACAAAGAAAACATGAAACATGGAGCATAGCATGGTGAAACGCTTTTGGCATAAACAAAACATACAACACATTAGTTCAACAATACACAGCAACGTACATACGTGGGTGTGTCCATTTTAAAGTCATCCTGCTGGGAACTGGAAGGAGTATGTAATTGGTTCACAGGCAGGGGCTTCTGGGAACTGCAGTCCGATAAGACACAGTCTTAGTAGTCATAGCGCACTCTGGTGGAGAGTGGGATAAACGACAGCGACAGGATATGTGGCAATTAGCATTCAAAATAACAGCTAATAAGGCAAAAACGATAACAAAAACGCGCTTGCCAAGATTGAGGATCGAACTCACAACCTTCAGATTATGAGATTAACGTGCTACCTACTTTTTTCTTTAGTGTAAAAAGATGTTTGACCTGGTTTAAGGCCAACTACTGTGCCAATATACTGTCCAAACTGACTCCATGTTATTACAAACCTCAGAATCTGAAATTTCTTGGGAGTTAAACCACCACAAACAGTATGATCAAATGTTTGTGTTGAAATCACAGCGCAGCTGTACCCAATTTACCTGATTTTCATTGCAGTTTGTATGGCCACGGTACCACGCTTACAGCAATAACAAAGGGGAGCTGCAACTAAAATGTGGAACAAGCGGAGATTTCTTTGAAAACTGTGCCCAACAAAGCATTTCGGGTTAGGACGAGGAGCACGGACATGTCACATGCGATATGGCTCTTCAATCTACCTGGTGTAAAATGAAAGTTACTAGCAAGACAAGTGGAAAAGCACAACGACTCTGGTGGGACTTGAACCCACAACCTTTGAATAGCTCTACCGCTGAGTTTAGAAGTCCAATGCGCTATCCATTGCGCCACAGAGCCCCTACGCTGCGCAGCTCTGCATTTTACTCTCTCGGAACTGTTTATCTCAACGGATGGCTCGTAGTTTGTTTGAAATCACTGTTTTTTCATCACTAACAAATACTATCAAGCTTTTAAAAGGGTCAGAGCAAAGCCTGCAATTCACCATTCAGTGCCCCAGAGAAACCATCTTATCCACTTGCAATGTTCTATCTCAAGCCATAAAGAAAAAACTGGAAGGTACTCAAGCGGAAGCAGCAATGGACAACTGCATCAGGCGCTGCTGGGATTCGAACCCAGGATCTCCTGTTTACTAGACAGGCACTTTAACCAACTAAGCCACAGCACCTTGCTGCCACACAGCAAATGCTCAGCCAGCTGTTGAATGGGAATTCTTCGCTCTTAGATTTAGGGGAAAAAAAGTGCATGGACATATTCATTCGAGCTAACAGCTAATAAGACAGAAGCATGAATTAGATTTTTGTCTTAATGCTAGTCCTACCATTAATTTGAGACTTGCTAAGGTCCTCAACAGAAAATATGATCAAATACAAATATAGTTAAGATACATATCGACAAACAATAGCCATGCCATAGCAGTGAAAACGTTCTATCTTATATCTGATCATAGTCTCAACAAACCAATAAAATTCTGTTGAAATTAGCATGCAACACACAACTGTTGACAGCAATTGCTCTGAGGGACCTACTCTTCCAGCAATAACAAAGCAGTGCTGCAACTAACAAACATTGGGCACCACTGTCCTTAGTGGTAGGAGCAATTGATCTCGATTGTTTGCTCATGGACCCATGAATGTATATTTGTTTTATATAAGAGATTTTTTAAATCTTTTGTAGAACAATTGCTGAACCACTGGACTGTGCGCTTTGGTTTTAAGAGAAACCCCTTGTAATCAAGAACTCGGAATCTGCCATTACCTGCCAGTTGAATCAACACAAGCAGTCTATAATTGTTCGTGCCGATGAGACGAAACACTTGCAGCTGTTTTATTTGATTTTTGTTGCAGTTTGTCTGCCTGTAGAACCACTAGCAGTGATGAAGATTTCAAAAGAAAACTTGCCTCATGTGAGGATCGAACTCACAACCTTCAGATTATGAGACGCACGCGCTACCTACTGCGCTAACTGGGCGACCTGGCCCTAGTCTATTACTAGGAACCACTGCTCTGAGAATGTAATACAATAAAGGTCCTGTTGGCTGTTGTTTTTCTTTTGTGTAAAAAGATTTTTGACCTGATTTAGACCAACTGCTGTACCAATGTACTGTCCAATCTGACTGTAAGGTATATCCACGTTATTACAAACCTCGGAATCTGAGATTGCTAGGGCGTTGTACCACCACAAACAGTTTGCTCATTGATATCCGGCCTATAATGTGTTGTGTTGAAATCACAGTGCAGTTGTACCCAATTAAGCTGATTTTCATCGCAGTTTGTATGGTCGTGGTACCACACTTACAGCAATAACAAAGGGGAGCTGCAGCTAACCAACATTAGGCACCAATAACCTAAGTGGTATCCAGCTGACCTAAATCGTTTGCTCTTGGACCCATGCATGTTGTATTGGTTTAATATAAGAGATTTTTAAATTATATTTAGAACAATTACTATACCATTGGACTGTTCACTTTGGATTTAAGACATATCCATGTAATCAACACCTCAGAATCTACCATTACCTGGCAGTTGAATCAACACAAGCAGTCTATAAATGGTTGTGCCGATGAGACAACAGTCAACAGTTGTGCCCATGTTCCTAATCTTTGCTAATCAGAACATTAGTGTGGGCTTCGGATGTGTGAGCACAAAGTATGGAATTATTCTGTGTCAGGAATATTTGTTGGAACATCCGATTAGGGTACAGCAACCTTTTTTTTGGTCAAATGAGTAGAACCATGTGGAACAAAAGAGGATTTTTTTGAAAACTGCGTCCAACAAAGCATTTGGGGTTAGTACGAGAAGCACGGACATGTCACATGCGATATGGCTCTTCAATCTACCTGGTGTAAAATTAAAGTTACTAGCAAGACTAGTGGAAAAGCACAACAACTCTGGTGGGACTCGAACCCACAACCTTTGAATAGCTTTACTACTGAGTCTAGAAGTCCAATGCGCTATCCATTGCACCACAGAGCCCCTACACAGCGTTCGTCTGTATTTTACTATCTCGGAACTGTTTATCTCAACGGATGGCTCGTAGTTTGTTTAAAATCACTGGTTTTTTTCATAGCTAACAAAAGCCTTCTCTGGGCCATGACGTGAGACCACACAGCCCCTCGGACCTCGTGGCGCAACGGTAGCGCGTCTGACTCCAGATCAGAAGGTTGCGTGTTCGAATCACGTCGAGGTCATGGTTGCTGGACTCTTGCTTTTTGGCTTCTATTAGCAGCTGCTCTATCTTTGATTGTCCAATGTGGAGACTTTGAATTTGTCCAAAGTGTAGTCTGGCTAATCAAATTAACGTTACTATATTATAACCCTCCTATAACATGTTACCAAGCTTTGTCAATTTGCTCTAGCTGAAAACAAAGATAACTCTGCAAATAGTGACTGAGATCTATTCACAATTCAAGTTTCAGTGACATCTCAAATAATGTCACAGTTAAAGTATGTTTGAACCAATGATATTTGCATGGGAGGATCATGGGAATATCTTTTGGGTTCAAACAAACACAACTATTGTCAGAGCCATTGGTTGGTCAAAATTAACACCATAAAGGATGCTTACCACAGTGAGACTAAACCATTATTTGCTAATGTATGGGTAAGACTTGGAAAGCATGTGGAAACGTCAGAGCCCGTACTCTGTGCAAGAAGATAATCCCATTGCATTTTGACATCAAGGGAATATTCAGACAAGCTTTGGATAATCCCACCACAAAGAATCAGCCACCAGTTGGTTTTTTAACACACGAACAGGGACTTGAAACCTGGACCCTTAGATTAAAAGTCTGATGCTTTACCGACTGAGCTATCCTGGCTACGCTCACGTACCTGCTTTGAACCTAGAACAGTTGCGACACCTGGCCTCAATAAAATACTTGTCTCTGTGCTGGCTCAGAGGGCGAATCTCAGGAGTTTCTTGAAGCTTTCTCCAATTTAATGTGACCTTTTTTGCAAGACGCCCACCATGAAGGTTATCCCCTATTTCATGTCCAACAGCAGTATTCAAGGATGCAGGCTATTTGAAAAATGTGACTATGTATAACTCACATAAAAAGCACCTTAAAAGCTCCTTTGCCAATCTTTGTCCATAGTCTTATACATAGCATTTGCTTTTTGCAAACTAACTTTACATTTCATCACAGACCAAATGACTGACACTAAGTTCATTATTTCACTGTATAGTGTAACAGATTGTTTCCTGTACATATGAAATGTAACTCCTGAATCTTAATTACACCAACAATCAGGGACTTCCAATGCGGAAAATGTCAGAGCCTGCAACCTGACCGTCAGACTGTCTGATGCTCTACCGACTGACAGTGTTGGGCAACGTTACTTTTAAAAGTAACGCATTACAATATTGATTTACTCCTCAAAAAAGTAACTAATTACGTTACTTAGTTACTTTTTATGGAAAGTAATGCGTTATATTACTTTTGCGTTACTTTTGCGTTACTTGTATCTCTTTCATGCCTTACAGGTGTAACAGGTGTAATATAGATAATTGCCATTAAGAAATAAGTTATATTAGGGCAAAAGACATGTCTTAAACATTTAAAATGTTTAATAACTTCTTAGAGAACAATAAGATGATCGACTAAATTTTGACCACAAGGCTGAACACTTTCCAGTCGCACTTCTGTACACTGCTTTTCAATCTGCCTTCGCCATCAGGAATGTAACGTGCAATTCCGTAAATATGACCTCGTCCTCGTCTACATCATTCTCTGCTTCATCATCAGCTTGAAACATTCTGAACGCTTTTACAAAGTTCGCGCTATTATCAGTGACCGTGGCAGTTTATCTTCCCACAAAGAGCAAACGAGCTGTGAATCTGCTCTCTCTCTCTCTCTCTCTCTCTCTCTCTCTCTCTCTCTATCTCTCTATCTCTCTCTCCGCTGCGATGGCATCGTACATGTGTCTCCCACGGAAAACTTTTATTCTGAGCAGTCTATAGAGCTGCAGTGGTGGAAACCCACACACACACACGCACGCACGCACGCGCGCGCACACATCTGTAGTGCTGTGCTTTGCATGCAGATGTTTTTTTTTTTTTTTTGAAGTGGTATTTTTTGCAGTTGACAAGAGCTTTTCACCAACACATAATCTACACTTAACCATTATTCCTTTCTCCTTTTCCTCGACTATTTCAAAATAATAAGAATACTTCCATCACAGTAATGTAATCCCTAGTTTGCCATCTCCGCTTCTGACCAGCTTCTGTTCCCGCTGCTCGCACGTATGAGTGCGCGATTCTACGTGACTACGTTCATTTTAATTCAGTATTTATTTTTTTATGCAAAATAATTTAACTGAAAAGTAACTCGCATTACTTTTTTAAAAAAGTAACTCAGATATTAGTGTGTAAATTTATAAAGTAACGCGCTACTTTACTCGTTACTCCAGAAAAGTAATATTATTACGTAACGCACGTTACTTGTAACGCGTTACCCCCAACACTGCCGACTGAGCTATTCGGGCTCTGCTCATGTACCTGCTTTGAACCTAGAACAGTTGCGACACCTGGCCTCAATAAAATACTTGTCTCTGTGCTGGCTCAGAGGGCGAATCTCAGGAGTTTCTTGAAGCTTTCTCCAATAGTTTAATGTGCCTTTTTTGCAAGATGCTCACCATGAAGGTTATCCCCTATTTCATGTCCAACAGCAGTATTCAAGGATGCAGGCCAGTTGAAAAATTTGACTATGTATAACTCACATATAAAGCACGTTAAAAGATCCTTTGCCAATCTTCGTCCATAGTCTTATACATAGCATGGTAACATGTTATAGGAGAGTTATAATATAGTAACGTTAATTTGATGAGACAGACTACACTTTGGACAAATTCAAAGTCTCAACATTGGAAATTCAAAGATTGAGCAGCTGCTAATAGAGGCAACCATGACCTCGACGTGATTCGAACACGCAACCTTCAGATCTGGAGTCCGAAGTCCGAGTAGCTGCTTTGACCCGCCTCATGGCCCAGATAAGGCTTTGCATTTTTCTCGTCGTGGTTGTAATGACAAATTGTGTCTGACGGTCAGGTTGCAGGCTCTGACATTTTCCGCATTTAAAGTCCTTGTTTGTTGGTGTAAATAAGAGTCAGGAGTTACATTTCATATGTACCGGAAACAATCTGTTACACTATACAGTAAAATAATGAACTTAGTGTCAGTCATTTGGTCTGTGATTAAATGTAAAGTTAGTTTTCAAAAAGCAAATGCTATGTATAAGACTATGGATAACGATTGGCAAAGGAGCTTTTAGGGTGCTTTTTATGTGAGTTATACATAGTCACATTTTTCAACTAGCCTGCATCCTTGAATACTGCTGTTGGACATGAAATAGGGGATAACCTTCATGGTGGGCGTCTTGCAAAAAAGGCACATTTAACTATTGGAGAAAGCTTCAAGAAACTCCTGAGATTCACCCTCTGAGCCAGCACAGAGTCAAGTATTTTATTGAGGCAAGGTGTCGCAACTTTTCTAGGTTCAAAGCAGGTACATGAGCAGAGCCCGAATAGCTCAGTCGGTAGAGCATCAGACTTTTAATCTGAGGGTCCAGGGTTCAAGTCCCTGTTTGGGCGTTAAAAAGCCAACGGGTAGCTGATTCTTGTTGGTGGGATAATCCAAAGCTTGTCTGAATCTTCCCTTGATGTCAAAATGCCATGAGATTTTTACTTACACAGATGTTTCCACATGCTTTCCAAGTCTTACCCATACATTAGCAAATTATGTTTTAGTCTCACTCTGGTAAGCATCCTTAATTGTGTTAATTTTGACTAACCAATGGCTCTGACAATAGTCGTCTTTGTTTGAACCCAAAAGATATTCCCATGATCCTCCCATGCAAATTATAATTGGTTCAAACATACTTTAACTGTGACATTATTTGAGGTGTCACTGAATCTTGAATTGTGAATAGACCTCAGTCACTATTTGCAGAGTTATCTTTTTTTTTTTCAGCTTGAGCAAATTGACAAAGCTTGGTAACATGTTATAGGAGGGTTATAATGTAGTAACGTTAATTTGATGAGACAGACTACACTTTGGACAAATTCAAAGTCTCAACATTGGAAAATCAAAGATAGAGCAGCTGCTAATAGAGGCTGTAAGATGAAATTTTTACATTAATAGTATTATTCTGTTTAAGTATATGTATTTTGTTATAATCATGCATTTAAAGAAGTTCTTTCCTAGCCCAAGGCAATGTAGAGCGTGATCAAGGCAGCATGTCTGAACACAATGCTCTTGACCGGTCACTGTGCTCTCAGCTAAGCAAAACAGAGAAAGATAAAAGATTATCT
>JAAIIK010018176.1:5000-16388 GCA_014706435.1 Silurus glanis | reverse complement strand
TGGCAGCACCCTGTGCTCCTCAAATGCACTTTCAGGGTGTAGATGGAATGTGTGTGTGTAACATTATGGCTGCGATACAATTCTCAAGGTTCCAAATGGGCAGAAGTTGGAGGCATGTTGGAGGTTCCTTTGTCCTCATGGTGGTTTTCAGAGTATTGTAGTATAAGATCATGTTTTTCTGCACAAGGTTGGAGACATGGGTAAATGGTACCCTAATAATTAGGTCAAATTGTAGTTTTCAGAAGAGACTCTGTACAGTTTTACCAAAAATAAAAGCTAAGGAGACTTTTTTAGAAAGTTCATCCAGCTTGACATTGAGGCAAAGTCATCATTATAAACTTACTTGAACATCTAATGACTGCTTTTCTCCTTCCTTTTGTTCTGCACTGGTCTCAGCTGGAGATGCTCTTCACGATTCTCTCACACTTTAGTTTTGTTCTGTTTATCTTTTTTTTTTTTTTTGGTAAGAAATAACATTGCAGTATAGAGAGGACACACAGACAAGCGAAGTGATTTTGGATTCTGGTGGAGGGTCCAAGAAAGTCCCTCAGGGTGAGGACTTCAGGTAGAGCTGAAGTTCAGAGGGTGATGTTTTCCAAAGCCAAGATCAGCAGGAGTATCCAGGCCTGGATGCAGAGCTTCAGTCTACTGCTCCAGTTTGCGGTGCTCCACTCGGGGTTCTGCTCAGGTCCTATTGGCTCCTTCAGGAGAGAGAAAACAGAATGGATCAGTTTAGTGAGATATTGTGATGAACAAAAGTCTAAACCCAGAACCAAGTACTGATCTTCAAACTGATCTGTGTTTATGTTTAAGATGAAAGCTCCTCGAAACAGAACAACTGTTCAAAAGATCAAATACTACACGCCCCAAATGTTCTCTGATGTAAATGATGAATTACCTCCTCTTCTTCACAGATGAAGCCTTTTGAGTTGCTGCACTTTGGTTCATTTTCCTGAATAATAATGAAGAAGAGGAAGAAGAAGAAGAGGAAGAAGAATTTTACATTCTAGATTTGATTTGCAATACAGTGATGATTGGATTACATTTCCTTTCAATTCAGTGTCATTTGTAAAGTAAACATTGTCCCAAAGCAGCTTTACAGAAAGAAAGAAATTAAAAATATTAATTTCAGCATCAATTAATCATCAATTCCTATAAATTCCTCTCTAATGGGCAATAATGAGCCACAGCGGTGAATGAAAAACTTCCTGAGATGAACTTTGAGGATGGATTTTGGACTGTAATTAATATCACAATGTTCTCAGGACCACAGTTTCCATGAACAGTTGTGTATTTAAGCACCATCACTGAACCTGAACAATGATGGAGCTGTAATGGAAGAACCAGACTCCATCCTCATCCAGAACCCATCCTCAGCTTGGTGACAGTGGAAGTTTCATCAGTGATGGAGACTCGAGTGTAAAACTGTAACACGGTGATTGCAGTCCAAAGCCATTGTATCAAACAGATCCCATTAGTTACACTCCAAATTCATCTTCACAATTCTTTAGTTTAATCTTCCACAGTAACCTCATGAATCTTTATGTTCTACATGTGTTCTACAGCAACCTCATGGATCTTTAGGTTCTTCATGTGGAACCATCCTAAGCTGTACTGAGTTTTCTTCACTAAATTTGTTAATTGCATTCAGTTGTTACTAAAGTGAACCCAGCAGATTAGTAACACTATTGTGACTAGCTGGTTCCCTACGCTAGCTAATCACACACTCCATGCAAAGGCTAATGTCTCACTCTCACAGCGTCTGATGCATCAGTCGGTCTTCTCAGATAATGGAATATAATTTTAATGTTTGTTCCTCTGGAAGTGAAGAACAGAGATACTCCATTTCACCTTCTCCAAATTTTTTTTTCAATCAGACATGTCCTACTTACTGGTGTTTTTGTTTTTTGTTGTTTTTCCCAGACGCCGCTGTTGTACATCAGCTGTGAGTCACGCTGACATTTGCAATAAGACCACTGAGGCTTAGCGGAGATCATCGTCTCTACACACCTAAAATAGAGCATATGCTGCGCGAGCGCCGCGTTTCAACGCAGCTAATTAGCTCTTTCTCTCCTTGCTTTGAAAAAATCCTCACACCTGAGCAAATTCAACAAAAAACCCGAGAAGAAAAGAGTACAAAGTGGCGTCCACGCGTCCGACAGGAACACGTCTCGTTAGCATTAAAACAAACACAAACAAAGAAATCCTGCTAGATTTGTTGCTCTCCTGCTAACAAGCTTAGGAACAAGCTTTTATCTGAATCTCCATTTTATGACATCACTGTGATTTTACTCCGTGTAGCATAAACTAAAACAAAAAAACAAACAAACAACATGCTAGTCTGCTAGTCAACTCGAACAATTACAACTAATGTTAATGATTTCATTTCTTACAAGAAACAATAAATCTATCTATCTATCTGTCTGTCTGTCTGTCTGTCTGCTTGTCTGTCTGTCTGTCTGTCTGCTTGTCTGTCTGTCTGTCTGTCTGTCTTTCTGACCTTCTTTATTTCTTTTTACCTGGTTTTATCAAGCCATTATTAAAGATGTGATGAACTTTGACATCTTTGGTTTTTTAAGCTTTCTTTGCTAACTCATGTAGCATCACATAACTGTGCTGTAGTTTAGCTAGTCTAGCTAGCAGTACTGGCTAACAATTTTATTTCCATTGGTTTATGTTTATTTTAGTCGGTTTGAACACAATTTGTAAATCTGAAGTTATCAAATTATTAACTGTATGTTTCCCGATTGGCTGATGAGATTAAGGAAGCTCCGCCCCCTTATATTTAGGATGTACTTACTATCATGCATTTAGTAACAGTTTCAGATTTAAATTTATGCTAATGTGTTATTGCTAACTCACTAAATCATTCTCTGTGAAGGTCGGTGAAAAGTCTTCGTCTGGATGTTAAGTGGATTTTTTTCTGTACTGCTGAAATCATCCATCCATCCGTCATCTGTCTCTCCTCTTATCTTCAGCTTTGTAAATGTAAAATGGGGGGAGCCATTAGAGCCACGAATCCCCGCTAACGTGAACGCTTTTTGTAAGAGCTGATAAAACACGTGACATCGGACAGGAAGTGACATCGTGTCAGATACCAGTTTTTATGGTGGTTTGTAATGATGAGATTGAGGGAACGTGACGAGCCCCAGCATTCACACGTCACAGGAATAACGTGAACTGTATTCTCACAGCATGACGTGTCGATTGTAAATATTTTTTGTAGATTAGATCGACGGCTCGGACGCCCGCTGATTAAATGCTAATGAACTCAACGTGGTGAAGCGTGTTACACGCGCGCTGACATCTGCGCTAATTCCATCGCCGTCGTCTCGCATTGTCTCGCATTGTCTCACATTGTTTTCCTTTCCCCAAACACACATTAGCACGTGCGGAAGCCTGTTCAATTCTTCACACTCTTCACACTGAAAGTGCTGATGGAGTGTGAGCACCTGGACCACCAGGATTTCAGCTGGCGTTAGCGGAGAACGTTCAGTGCTTACTTCAGTGCGAGGAGTGTGTTCCATGATCATGCAAGATGTTCCACGGTGTCTTAGAAGCCTTAGCATTCTGTATTATTTCATGTAAGATAGGATGAATGTGCTTGACTGATTTACAGACTTTGAAATGGTGTGAAGGAAAACACACCCAAAAAACAAACTCACTAACTGTGTTCAATGCTACGACTTGCTATCAAAAGTTCTGAGATTCACTCTGTTTACAAGAAAGCACTTTATTTATCTACACTTTCACACTATTATCTTCAAAATGGTCCACTTGTGCAGTAAAACAGCGCCCCAGTGTTCTTCTGGAACGTGTCCTGGGAGTCTTCTTCTCGTGTCAGGTATCTTCTGTGATTCGTGCTGGATCTCCACAACAGATTCAGATTCTGGATTCTTCAACCCCCTGGAAAGGGTGGAGTCCTCAAATCTGGTGAGTAGAGTGCAGAAGTGAAATCATGTGGATTGTTCTCTGGCGATCATCTTGCACGAGTTGCCAAACGGTTTTGACATTTTCAGGGGTTGAGCTCCTCGAAGGTCTTCCTGATCTTGTCGTTTGCCGAGTTTCACGCAGAATTTCACGTTTGCTCCCGGTGATGAAAACGCAGACGTGGGAACGCACGTGGGTCAGAACTGCACTATCTACTGACAGTATAATAAATAAAGTGGAACAGAACTCTTTAACACTGAAGTTCTGGAACAGAAGGCAAACAGCGGTGAAGTTTGTGTGCTTTAAAAGGCACGAAGGTGATGTTATGTTTCGGAATATTAGGAATTTAAGTTCTCGTAGTGATGCAACAGCATTATAACGATGTACTTCCAGGCTGTGAAGTGCGCAGGATGTCAGGAGGAACGTCTGAAGGAAACATCACTTCGAGATTTCTGTCATAGGGAGAGAAGATGAGAGCCAGGAGCATGATCGGGGTTTTTTTTTGGGGTCTCTCTCTCTCTCTCTCTCTCTCTCTCTCTCTCTCCTTCTCTTTTGAAAATCCGGAGCAGGACTGGGAGAGAGTTATGGAGACTGTGAGTTGAGTCGAATCCTCGATGCACGACTGACAGGCTTTTGAAATGCGGCAGGAAATGTAAAAAATGTCTGCGCTCGGCTCCCTCCAGGCGATCTCTAATTATAAACTTCCTGCATGAATGCGTCTTCTGTCCTGCATTCGCTAATTACCATATCTGCCATAAATTGTGGGCCAGACACACAACCGCCGAGTCAATACTGGCATCTATCGTGCCGTCCCCCTGAGGGTTGGCGAGAGGACACATTTTTCAGCAGTTTCCTGTTTGTATTGTTCTCCTCTGCACTCGTTCTTTAACTCGTTTCTCTTTCAGACGTTAATTAGAGGCCCATCACCGCTTCAGGAGGGCTGTTTACCGACAGCCAAAGCAAACACACAGTGGAGAAAAGAAGCCAGTGTTTTGTGTTTGTCTGGGCAAAATGCAGAAACAATGGACAAAATGTCAACTCGTTTATTATCTGCTCGGGTCTGATTTGCATTCGCGGCGTGATTAGTCCTCGAATCGGACACGCCGCGCTGATCGAATGCGTCGCCAGGGAAACACTGTGTGTAAATATGTTTTCCCGTTTTTAATAAGATGGCGTGTTTGTGTAACGTCGCGAGGAAGCGTGCGTGTCGTGCTCGTACACCGGATTCAATGATTACTATCGCCATTAAAATCATTAGTTTAAAAGCAAACGAGCATTATTTTATAGGACGCGCGGTTACGCAGTTAGCATGGATTTGTCTCCATAATCTATTGCACTTGGTCTACAATCCATACTTTAAAGAATAACAAGTATTTATTTCAATCTCCTGTTCCTGTTAAAGCAATCTCCCCCAGCTAATTTATTTATTCCATTGTTCCTGGCAACAGCTGGCAGGTTTCCACCATCGTACTCATTCGCTCCCAGTTACCAGCTGGAACAAAAGGCTTCAAACATAATTGGATGCTGAAGGAGATGTTTCTCCTTCTTTATTTGCATTCATGGCCTTTTGCATTACATGAGAAATTAATCTATAAGTAAATTAGCAGAAGGTGCTGCTGTTGAAGATAAACCAGGATTAGATCTATGTTTAGGATTAGGGTTCATCTTGACAGTGGAACACTCACCTCGTATTCGGGTTTGGTGATGTTGGGGTAGGCAGTAGGGTTAGTGCGAGGAACATCAGAGTTTGTTGATGCTGTTGTCTTTGGAATGTCCGTCCCGAACGCCTGAATAGCATTACCTGTAGAAAGATGCAAAGGTGCATCCTGGATTAGGTTTATTTTTATGAATTGAAGGACATGTCCAAGGATTCGAGATAAAGCAGTAATCCTACCGCCAAACGAGAGGCTAATACTGATACTCATCCCGTTTTAAATATGCTGTGCTGTTTTCTTCTCCGCCATGCTAGCAATGTCCACATAGCTACGTGATGCAACGTTCATGTGTGTTTATTATTCCTGTGTTATTTTAGAGGCTGGCTGCCATGCTGAGGTCAGAGCAGAACATCGATGGCATAGTCACCAACAAGGGTTAAGAGTCACGCTACACAAGCTATTCAGTTTGATGCATGACCTTCTTAGATATTTTTACCTTTTTATCTCGTGAAGGAATTATTAATATTTATTTAGCTTCTTAGAGTCAAAGAAGGAATATCTATGAGACCCTAGTCCTGAAACTCTGCTCACTCAGGCGTCTAACAGTGGCGGCTCGGCCGTGCCGGGGGCTTGAACCTCCAACCTTATGACCAGTAACCCAGAGCCATTACCGCTGATCCACTGGTGCCCTAATGTCAGACTCTCACTTCTCTGGTATTTCTCAACAAATTCATTCTCTTTCTTTGATTTTCCGATGATTCTAGTCTCCCAAAACCCTCCTTTTTAAGCATCCATTGTTCCTTGATTCCCTACTCTGGCTTATTCAATTCCACCCCCTGATAGACAAAACGATGTGTTTCTCAGCATGTCTGAGCTTATTCATCAAATCTACATAATGGTAGGAAATTCCCGAACCCGAATCCCTCTGTGTGGTTTCTTACAGACAGTGAAGACTTTCATAGACACCAAACACAGTCTTTACTGTCATACATAAAAGTACAATTGAGGTGAATCTCTGCCTCAGTATATCATAACTTTCTAGGAAGCCAAGGTCAGAGTGTAAGGTCAAAGATGATTCATTACCCCGGGAGCACATGTGGAGCAAAGCGCCCTGGTCAGGGGGTACAACAGCGTATCAGACGATTACGTCTGAGCCATGCCTTACTCGGATCTGATCAATAAACCTGGTTTCTTTAATACAGTAGAGTGAAATTCTTTGCTTCACAAACCCCAAGTCTGTTAGAAACTCAAGGTCAGAGTTCAGAGTCATAACCTCCATGATCTGGTCTATGGATCTGGTTTCTTTCATAGACAGACAGACTTTATTGTTACATTTTCATGTACAGTAGTGCAGCTTGTTAGGAAGTCAGGGTCAGGGCAGAGGGTAGCGTGATGGGGTGCCCCCCGGAGCAGGATAAAGGTTAAGAGCCTTGTTCAAGATACCGAGTGGATCTCTGGCAGAACTCTGGGATTCAAACTAGGAACAATAGCTTTGAATCTGAATTTCTCTAGACAAGCCCCTGCTCTACTGTGGACCCTCAGTATCTATAAGAGGTTTGTTGAGTGCTACAAATCACCCTTTATAGACAGGATCTTAGACTTACACATGCCGTCCATCTGCTATAGATCTGTTTTCTTTTATAGACAGCTCTATTATCACATTTATAAATAGAGTAGAGTCTTTCTTTGCATGCTAATGGCAGGTTTGTGGAGGAACTATAATTTATAATTACAACCTTCAGCTGTGATTGTTCGCTGTGCTTTAATTGTGGGTTTACGTGTATTTAATGGAAGACCAGAATACGATGGAATGCAGAGCGGGATTTGCTCAAATGCAGTGGATTAGAGGTGGACCGATACGCACTTCTCTCCGGCCAATACCGCTGCTGATATTTAGAAATCAGGGCAGCCGATGGCAGAAATATGATACCGATATTTTTAAGCTGATGCGTTTGGCCGATTCCCACCTTCATCTCATTCAATCTACCAGTTAATTAAGGAGAAGTGATACGGAAAATTGCTTCAATGAAACATTTTTTGATTATTATTTTGAAGGTTCACTAACAAAACAGTTCCAAAAGTTGCATCATATTTAACCAATGATTAAGAACGAAGAATGATGTCTGTAGGACCACCAGGACGTCTGGTGGTTTTTGAGCGTCGCTCGGCGTTACTTTCTCGGTGTGTTCATCAAAGCAAACAATGACGGAGTGAAGAGAGAACGCACAGACACTTTGTATTCTTGCTCTCGTCTCAGTTTTAGCTCTTCCGCTTTCCCTGTTTGGATGAGGAATACAGACTACTGCCACCTGCTGGTATGGAAGAGTTCTGTTCTCTCACGCAAGTGCAGAATGTACATGCACGGTTTAGTGTGTCAGATGCACCAGTCTAATAATCGGTCGATGCTGATTAATTAAAAAATGCCCAAAATTGGGCCGATTAATCGTTAGACCTTTACAATGGATCATTGTAAGATGTAAGATTTTGATAAACAGAACAGCTTTTTGAACCAATAAAGCAATAAAAGCAGAGTTCATCTGTTTTACAACAGAATTTGTTATGCTTCCGAACACAACGGCCCCTAACAGAGCAGCACTGCCTGAAGCAGTTGGGGTTTTAAGGCACAGTGGTGGTCTTGTTCATCCTCAAGAGTAAACCCACATGATCAGTGTTCGATTTTCATTTCCAAAAAGTTACATTCTTCTGATCTTGATTAGACTTATTATTAGGATATCATTCTTTTGTCCACATGTTGTTCCTGGAAATGGTTTATGGATCTGCCTGTCCCACAGTGTTTGACCCCTGAAATGAACATCAGCTCAGATTTCTCCTAACTGACACACTCTGAGTACACACTCATGTCCTGCACTTTGATTCTAAACCGCCGTGATCCATTACGCCTTCATGCACTTACAGCAGCAGAGTCCATCAGGAATATTCGACTGTCAGATGAGGAACGAAGCAGAACAAATCCAGAACATAATTATCCCCTGTGTGGCTCCAACAACAGCTTCACTGGTCAGTCGGTGAGCCATGAGGGACATGTAACACTTTAAGCTCTTTGAACAGCCCCTACAGGTGTTAAATAAACCAAATGTGTTCTTCACAGGTCTGAGGGTTTTACCAACCAAAAGAGGGTTCTGTATTTTTGGAATGACCCATTAAATGTTCGCCTCACCGACATATACACGCATATACACACACACACATATATATATATTTCTTTTTTTCTCTGTGGTTTGGTCTCCCATCCACATGTGGGTCACAGAAACTTTTTGCTCTTTCTTTCGCTAGTTCAAACTATTACCTCTTTTTACATTAGCAGTAAAAGCAGGCTTTAAATGCTTTAACATGATTTGCATCACTTCCTGTTTTGATCCATTTTCACCTCTAAACTGTGTTAGACGAGGTCTGGTTTCTGGATTGGCAGCAGACTGATTAAATGAGGAACTGAGATTCCAGGTTCTGGAATGAAGCTGTACAGTTGTTGTGGTTCTTACGCAGGCAGGTGTTCTCTCTAAAGTCTCTCAGGAACATCTCGCACTCTTCCTCCTGGTTTCCGCTGTTCCTGCAGCTACACCACGGCGAGATGGAGAAGTCTGAGTGATTCGCGTCCTCATAGTTAGGAGTCATGTCCGTCCCTTTGAGAGGAGCAGAAGCAAATACAGACATCAATGAGATGAGGCAATATCTGTCTCCCTGTTTCTCCTACTGTCTCACTGTGTGTCTCTCTTACTGTCCACTGTCTATCTGTCTGTCTCCCTGTCTCTCCTACTGTCTGTCTCTCCCACTGTCTCACTGTGTGTCTCTCTTACTGTCCACTGTCTATCTGTCTGTCTCCCTGTCTCTCCTACTGTCTGTCTCTCCCACTGTCTCACTGTCTACCTCACTGTCTCTCCTTCTGTCTCACTGTCTATCCGTCTGTCTCTCCTATTGTCTTACTGTCTGCTTTACTGTCTCACTGTCTTTCTATCTGTCTGACTGTCTGCCTTACTGTCTCACTGTCTGCTTTACTGTCTCACTGTCTGTCTTACTGTCCACCTTATTGTCTTACTGTCTATCTTACTGTCTCATTGGCTGCTTTACTGTCTCACTGTCTTTATTATTGTCTCACAGTGTGTGTGTATGTGTGTGTGTCTCACCGATGAGGCCGGTGTAGGCGGTGAGACAGGCCTGGTAGTCGTCGTTTGGACAGGTGCTGATGGAGTCTTCAGTCATCTGACAGTGTGTATGAAAATCTGCCAGTCTGGACCTAAAAAAATAAACACACCCAGGAATGTTTTACAGTTTATAGATTAAAAAAGGTGTGTGTGCGTGTGTGTGCGTGTGTGTGCGTGTGTGTGTGTGTGTGTGTGTGTGTGTGTGTGTGTTTTTGTGGAACTAGAATAATAAAACCCTGAGGAAGAGATGAGTGATTTCATGACAGAACTGACATACTGAATCAGGTGGTATGAATTGGTGCAGTGTTACACACGTGACGCAGAGCATTACAACACGTTACGTTAAGATTTTTGTATGATCATGGAATTCAGAACGATTTAGTAAACAATGCAAAGTGATTTACAGACTCGTGCAGAAAGTAAATAACTCCTGTATAGTTATTTCCTGTCATCAATGTCTATTTGTTTGCATTAAAGGCTCAGAAATTTCATTTAATTATGACCTAAAATTAAAACGTGTTAAAAACGTGTTCAGGCCACGCCCACAATAGTGAACAGTGATGTGGAGAGTCTCTCAGGGTGATTGTTAGATACTGCAGAGTGAATTTCACCAGTGAAACATTTATAAAGACGAAAAGGGGTAATGAAAGTCTCCTTCTCGCTCTCCGGTGATTTGTTTCGGAGAAATGTCAAACAGTGCAGTGCAGTTATTACTAACAGTCGCCAATTTTCTGTCTCTCTGCTAAAACGGAGGTTAAACTTTTCCTTTTCTGCCCACACACTCACACACACACACACACACACACACTCACACACACACACACAGAGTTACAGATGTAATCCATCATCAGGAAGTTGCCTGCGTTTCTTCTGTCCATGTTTTTCCCACATTTCAGAGAGCGGTTATTGGGTGAAACGTCTCAGATGATCAGGTTTCATAACAACTCGTTGTGAGCTCCAACTTAAACATGGTGTCCGTTTACGTCAGGGAAATTTCCTCCCCCACCTTCAGGGATGTTTTATAAAAGAGAAAATGCTGCTGTCAGCATTAATCGGGTCTCAGGCTTCCTCACAGGGCCAAGTGTTTCTCTCAGTTTCTCTCCTCATTTCTTATTCGCTGATAAAACGGAAAAAACCAACCAAAAACCAGTGAACAGGTGAGAAGAGTGAATATGTGAGAGTACAGGTACTGTAAGTGAACGGATGAGTGAACGGCTTTCTTATCTCTTAGCTTCATTCTGAGAAATTATTTATAACGAAATCGAATAAATGCGCGAAACCAGCAGCAGAGCTCTCAATGCTGAGTGATATGAGGAATGTGTGACATCAAAATATTTCAAGTCTTTTACCTATTTTGTATACAGGTTTTATTTTATTATATCATACACACACACACACACACACACACACACACACACACACACACACACACTGTATATTCAGCTCTGTAATTGTTGGCACCCTTGAGCTAAAACATTTTATGTTAATAACATTTAAATGTTCTTTGTGGTTAAATAATGATATTATGCTGAATGATATGCAAATGAGGCACTTCTGACATCACAATTTTCTTTGTGTTTCCTTTTAAATATTTAGATCTATCTATCTATCTATCTATCTATCTATCTATCTATCTATCTATC
>JAAIIK010018173.1:0-12050 GCA_014706435.1 Silurus glanis | reverse complement strand
TCTTTCTTTCTTTCTTTCTTTCTTTCTTTCTTTCTTTCTTTCTTTCTGCTTAAAGCAAGTAAGTATAAAGCAGAGTTGTTTTTATTTATTTTCATATAACAATATGTTTTAAAAAGAAAGAAAGAAAGAAAGAAAGAAAGAAAGAAAGAAAGAAAGAAAAATTCTTGTTACATGTACATTAAAGCACACAGTGAAATTCTTTCTTTGCGTATCCCAGCGATGTTAGGAAGTTGGGGTCAGAGCGCAGGAGCAACCACGATACACAGCACAGAGGGTTAAGGGCCTTGCTCAGGGGCCCCAAGATTGGCAAAACCCAACCTTCAGATCAGTAACCCAGAGCCTTACATTTACATTTAGGGCATTCGGCAGATGCACTTATTCAGATCTAATTTATACAACTGAGCAGCTATAAGGCCAGGAATGGGAGCTTGCTGTGGCTGGGATTTGAACTAATGACCTTGGATCCAAAAGTCCAATGCCTAAACCACTGAGCTTCCACCTCCCTCACCACATTTACGTTTATTGGCATTTGATAGATGCCCTTATCCAAAGGCGACTTCCAATTAATGCATTTTTTCAAATGAGCAGGTCAGGGTTAAGGGCCCTGCTCAAGAACTCAACAGTAGCAGCTTAGTGGTGCTGGGATTTGAACTCACGACCTTCCGATCAGAAGTCCGGCGTCTCAACCTTTGATTATTCTTCTGTCTGAGCTTTTATTTGTACTACCTTACTTACAATTCTGGGACTTTAAGGGGTTTTATTATATGAACATAATCGATTTTTTTTTCTTTCAAAACGTGTTGCTTCTACGTATAAAATGCATATAGATCACATTCACGTGGTGTGCACACGGTAGAAAGCACAAAGCAGCTTTTTCGTTTTAGACGTTAGACATACAGCAAGTCCTGATCCGTCGATTTCCGTGGTGTATGAAGTGTTCAGATGTAAGGAACGTTAGCTTTAACTTTATGAATGTATGGTGAAGGAGGTCATGTGGGTTTTCGGTTGAATAAGAGAAGATTATTTTCTGCTAACTGGTGAATATTTTGTATGAAATGGCTGTGTGTGTGTGTGTGTGTGTGTGTGTGTGTGTGTGTGTGTGTGTGTGTGTGTGTGTGTGTGCGTGCGTGCGTGCGTGCGTGTGTGTGTGTGTGTGTAAAGACATATCAGTAAGGTCAGTGGGATTCTTACGCACCATGTTCATTGTTGAAATTTGCGCAGATTATAAATGTGTTTAAAGCAGTAGACTCTGAGTTGTAACACTGTTCTCTACATGCAATACATGGATTTTTACCCTAAAGTTTCTCCATTTATTCCCAATTTATACTCGTTTGAAAGATACTAATAAGCTGGAAGCATGAAACCTCTAAAACGAGTCACGAATGATGTTGTTTCTCAGTGTTTCTCAACGATGGTCCTGGAGCAGCCCAAGCCTTAACGTTTGTGGGTTTCCCTCCTTTAATTCACATACAGTCTTTTAAATGATGAAATCAGTTGAATTTAAAGAAGGTAAAAACAAACTTGTGCAGTAGTAGGGCCCAGGTCCTCAAGTCCTCAGGTCCTCAGGTCCAGGGTTGAGAAACGCTGAAAGAGCTGAACATGCTTGGAGGAGAGCAATGATGCTGTATTCGTAACTCTGAGCAGACTCTGAGCGTTCACACAGTTTCAACCAAAAATTGATTCAAAATGAAATAAAAATCCGTCGTCACAGTAATCCAGTGCTTGTTTCGCTTGGTGCCGATTCGAAAAGGTTTTTGATAAATTTTATGCATTTTGATCATTTTGAATTTGATTCGGCTATTTATTGCCGATCTAACACTTTCTGCTTTAAGCTTGGTGGAGAGCACTTATGAGAGCTACAGTACCAGATGCATGTGATTGACTCTGAATTCCTTCCACAAAGCCAATCAAATAATCCTCCACAGTTCAAGATTTTGGGTTCGATGAAAAAGTCCCAGCATATTTCTTTTTCAAAAGTCAAAGATTCTTGAAATCTACTTAATGGGATTTCACGGTTGTCCCCAAAGAGTTGGTTTAAGTGCAAATTTTCATCCGTCTAGCGAGGCGTATTTATAAAACCAAACAGGAAACAGTGGAATCAGTTTAGTCCAGTTTAGTTTTGATTATAGAACGTTGTCTTAAGATCAGGTGTGACACTAACTCCGCCCCCAACCTTAGCATTAAATTGATCTTTTGTAGCTGTTAGCATGACCAGAGCTTCCTGAACGTATACAGATTTCCATGTGAGACCATGTTTTGTCATACATGTCGCTATACCTGCCCTGATAAAAATGCAAAACTTGAAATTCCTACGGCGTCGTAGATTTTGTCTTCAAATCAACATGAGAGCAACAAAAACACTTCTTTCACCATAAGGGCCAAATATGATGTTATTGTCAAATATACGTATCATGGAATACAACAACTGCTCCTCACAATAGGTGAGAAAAATATGAATAGATTGAAATCTAATCTTGATTCTTATAATTTCACACCAATTATATCATTTTATATGAAAGAGGGAACAGAATGAATAACAGTAACAGCATTGATGATATGTTAGCCGCAGCATACATACATACATACATACATACATACATATATTCAAATTGACTTAATTTAATTACTCAGCATTTTTTTTGTTGCTTTAGTAATAATTTCTCCTATTTTTTTTTTCATGTTGCACTATTTTTTTTGCTACACTGATTTATCCTCTGTGTGGGTTCAGTTTAATTAGATACTAAACTGATTTTTACACCGTCCTCATTTTCACCCTAATTTTTCACAAGTATATTAAAAAAACAACTTTGGCGCCCCCTCTGGTGGATTAACAGCTAAACAGCTACTGTACTACTTGGCCCTACACAACTACTTAACATTTACTCAACATCAGATTTGTTTTGACCAGAATTGTACAATGAGAACACGCCGAGTGTATACTCATGTATGCTCACACATCTGCTGCACATAATGTTAGTCATACTTGCCTCTAAAAACAATTCATGAGGTGTTTGTGTTATGCGGTAAACGCCTGGAAAAGCAAAAACACACAAAAATTAGACAGTGAACGAGTGGATGAAAGATCTGTGGCATCCAAATGGGAAATTTTTTGTCTCTAACAGAACTTGTGTAAGAAGAAGAACAGGAGAGAAGATGGGTCAGACGCCCTCACCCCCCACACTCACATGGAGGTGGAAGTTTGGGGTTGTTTTGGAGCAAAAAAAAAAAAAAGGTTGTAGACTTGCTCACAACATTCTCACATTCCATACAGTACATCAACACCATGCGATTCCATCTGGACTGCAGCTCACTGGAACCGACTTCACCATACGACCAACTCGTGTGGCGTGTGTTATGGAACGTCCTGCCCAGTCGCTGCACCTACAGCCTATTAAACTGGATGAACTGGATCGTAAAGAAATCTCTAACTGGTGAAGAAACATTTTCAGGAAAGTTTTACAAGAGACACGGCAAAGCATTTGAGCGGAACGTTTGAAAATAAAGTGGAACAGCTGAACATTTAGAGATCCGTTTGGTCGAAGTACATTTTTTAAAATGTTGCATAGAAACGAAAAGAACGCGTTTTTTCGTCTTTTCAAACTTTTGACTGTGCTTAGATCATCATTAATTACTCGATTATAGTCGTTCAGGGTCTCCCAAAAATTCAAACGAGTCCCAGGGTGAATTTTAACACAGAGAGTGCAGTAGTGTAAACGGAATAAACCGCATCCATAAACACACACATCTGTACACGAGATGCTTCATTTAAATTCCAGTCCATACACAAAAATCACGATTACATCCGACACACAATGGAAATCCGAAAGTCTGGGATTTGTTTTTTAATTAGAATTAATTTTATTTTTTTTAACAAATAAAATCACCCAAGAAAATGTTCAACATTTGCATACTGTAGTTCTTCACAGGCCACTAAATCTAACTTAATAACTACTAATGATGGGAAATCTTCTGTACAAAAGAAGTCTGATTCTCTCTGTTGAAGCAGGTGATCAGACACACGCGTCTGATCTGAAATCTGATTTCTATTATGCGGAGTCCATGCGAATCATCATGCCATGTTTCTGCTTTGATGCATGACTTATATTAGCACTTATACATTATTTACATACATTGTGCGGTATTGGGAAATCCGACTTTTCCGCTCGTATGTGCTTCTTCTCCAAACCTTTAGCTTCGGAGACATGCGATTGTATGGAATGTCTTTGGATGCGTTCGCATGAAAATCTCGAGTGACTTTATTAACACCCTTGTGGATGAATGAGCACAAATCTCCACTAAAACCAGAGGAACATCTTCCCAGAAGAGTGGAGGTTATTATAACAGTGACCGGGGACTTAATGTGGGATGGGAATGTACAAAAACTCAAGTGTCCACAAACATATGTGTGTATAGTGTATCTTCTCTGATGACTATACATGTCAAAGTATGTTGTAAGAACGGAAATGTAGCTTTGTATCAGGACACGTCATTTAACTGTGGTTTCAATTATTTATATATTGTTTATTGGAAAACCGCAACCGGTTATGTTTATTAGCAAATATTTGCCGGAGTGGGCGAGATTTGTTTAGATTTGCTTTGAAAGATGACAGGCATGGAATTGAACAAGTCCCACACACACACACACACACACACACACACACACATACTTTTTCACACAGGGCCATGTACTTTTGTATTTTGTTTTCCCTCAATAATAAAAAGAATCTTCATTTAAAAACTGCATGTTGTGTTCACTTGTGTTCTCTTTCACTAGTATTTAAATTAGTTTGATGATCTGAAACATTAAAGTGTGACGAACATGCAAAAAAATAAGAAATCAACACTTCTTCACAACACTGTATATAAGAAAGTTGAATCATGTCAGCTGGATTCTATCTGGATGGATTGAAACGTTAGAAGCTTCTTCAGGTTTAGAGAACTCTCATTTCCACATTCCACATGTTATTCTACCCCCCCGCCCCCCCCCCCCCCTTTCCCAGTGTTTGCTCTCCACTCCCACCTCCACCCTGTACCTTAACGAGGCGATCCTGAGAGGGGACAATCCTCAACCCTGGACTATACAAAATTGTGGAAAACCTCCAGATTGTATATTTATACCATTTTTTTTATTATGCCAAAAAGTGGTTCTTTGGGGATCCAGATGTGGCATTACTGCAAAAACAAGCAATCAAATCCCTTTTCTGGTTCCCCTCAGCCCCTTTCACTGGAAGAGTCTAATACACTTTGTGTCCGTGTAATAAAATAAGTAAACACAAGCAAAAGCAATTTATTTATGATTAGCATTTTCTATCTGGGGTTCACCTTCAGCGATCCCTCTCTCTTCCTTTCCTTATTTCTTCTGACACATTTCTGCGCTGCTTGAATAAAACCTGACAGACTTTATTAAGTACTAAAAAATTACCGCCATCAGGTGACTGGAAGCGCGAGGAAACTCAAGACTCAGTTCTCAGAGTTCTACGCCGTCCCGTTTTACATTGTTTTCCCAAACGTCAGCAGAAAGACGTAGAACAGCGCACGCTTCCTGCTGACTTTTAAGAAATTCTGGAGATTTGCATAAGAGTAAGTGATGGAAATACTGTGTATATGTATATTTATACAATATGCAAATCTGCTGATGAAGCACCTTATGTAATCCAAAGCATGAAGAAAAGGAAATGGATTCTGATGGTGCATGTGGTGGATCTGAGGGCAAAGGTGAGGGCAGAAAAAGTATTCTTGTAAATAAAAAAAAGTAAAAATAACATAAAAAAAAGAATTACACAAAGGCTGAAGTATATACACGTAACGTGAAACATGACAACAATCAAAAATAAATAAACACACGCAAATAAAAAAATACCATTTTTTTTTTCTCATTAATAAAATTGAATTAACTCAGTTGTGTGCTTTATATATTTTCTGGCAACTTCCGAATGCTCCGCTCTCTACGTAACACAGCACAGCAAATACAAAAATTGTATATAAAAAAAAAAAAATTTAATAAACAATTTAGATTTTTGCCATAAATAAAAAAAATAAAAATTGTTTTTTTTTTTTTTTTTCTTTTTTTATCAGTTGAATAAATATCAATAGCAATGTGCAGTATGAAAAAAGTCGGAGTGTATAGTTTTAAAATTATTATTAGCTTTTAATTTTTTAGTTTTTTTGTATATGCATAAAAATAAAAAAAAATTTCATTTTGTTTTTATCTTTCAAAATCGTTTTTGGTTTTTCATTTTCTTGTTTCAGTGTCGTTTTGTTTCTAATCTCTAATATACAGTAAAAATCTTCATATTTGTGACTGTGGATTTGCCACAGTAGAATAACACAAATGATCAAAAAAAGGAGATGATTGAATATCTACAAACATCAAAACCCCTCAGGGTTCATATTTATGGCATTTGGCAGACACAATATCCAGAGCGACTATAAATTCATGAATACATTAATCAATAAACTGATACCAAATTGGGCTCTGACTTTTCCTACACATTCTTATGGCCAATTCTGTGCTAATCAGCTTTAATACACTTTACTAATTCAGTGTGTCCCACATGAGAATGGGTTCCATTTTAAATCTTGTTTCTCTCAATTAGTTTTTTCTTGCCATTGTTGCCTCATTAGAGATACATTTAGAGACTAATTTATACGTTTTAACTATATATTTGTAATTTATTTATTTCTGTAAAGCTGTATGAGGACAGTGCCCATTGTTAAAATGTCCAGTGGTATACAAATAAAATGAAATTTCATTAAACTTTACACTGCCACCTACCGGTCATTTATGATTTCGTCGCATTCATGGATTCGATTAATTAAACCTCGGTTCTCGAATCAGATCTTAAATTGTAATTTTTAATAAAAAAAAAAAACAAATCTTAATTTTAATATCTTTTCTCTGTCATTCATTGATAATATTAGATTTTTATTAAAGATTAGATTCTTGATGCAACGGTTTTTTTTGTTACTTTGTCGCCACCGTGTGGCTGCGGTCGGGTCTTCTGCGTTCTGTCCACGAGATGGCGCTGCGGCTTAACGCAAACTCGACACTTTCCCACTGCTTTACACGGTGACACTCTAAACAGCAACAGTTCCATACTGACCAGAAACAAGTTCAGGAATTTAAAATGTGCAAATCCAAACTAACAATGCAGATGATTTGGCTTCTTCATTGGATCCATAATGAAGCCGAATGAAGCGTTATGTAGGGCTGTAAGACCGGGGACGTGGTCAAACATTGTCCGAGGCACAAATATAGATCTATCGCACTATTTTATTCAACATTTAGAAAAAAAAAAAAAAAGAAAATGTTTTATATATATATATATATATATATAACCAATTCTAATCGTTTTTCTGTTAATGGTGACGTTATCATCATGCTAAGGTTTGATGATGAGGAAAAGTGAGAACTTCATTAAGATAACGTCGGATTAGTCTTTTAATCTTCCTGAAATCAAACCTCATCCTCAACCTCATCCTTATCCTCATCCTCATCCTCAACCTCAAACTCATCCTCATCCTCGATGACACCACAATAAGCACATATAATAAACCTCTGGTATGTTCTTGATGCGTGTGGTGATGATGGTGTGTGCTTAGGCTACAGATAGATAGATAGATAGATAGATAGATAGATAGATAGATAGATAGATAGATAGATAGATAGATAGATAGATAGATAGATAGATCTATAGAATGATGATTTAATAATAAAATTAGAGCAAGATGTGTGTAATGCAGTATATATGTGGAAGCTCTGTGGCAGCTCTGTGGAAGCTCTGTGGCAGCTTTGTAAAAGCTCTGTGGCATCTCTGTGGAAGCTCTGTGGCAGCTCTGTGGAAGCTCTGTGGAAGCTCTGTGGCAGCTCTGTGTAAGCTCTGTGGCAGCTCTGTGTAAGCTCTGTGGAAGCTCTGTGGCAGCTCTGTGGAAGCTCTGTGGCAGCTCTGTGGCAGCTCTGTGGAAGCTCTGTGGCAGCTCTGTGGAAGCTCTGTGGAAGCTCTGTAGCAGCTCTGTGGCAGGTCTGTGGAAGCTCTGTGGAAGCTCTGTAAAAGCTCTGTAAAAGCTCTGTGGAAGGTCTGTGGCAGCTCTGTGGAAGCTCTGTGGAAGCTCTGTGGCAGCTCTGTGGCAGCTCTGTGGAAGCTCTGTAGCAGCTCTGTGGCAGCTCTGTGGAAGCTCTGTAGCAGCTCTGTGGAAGCTCTGTGGCATCAGCTCATATTGGGTAATGTAGAGGGTCTGTAGTGACCCATGTGCAAGATTTGGTTGCGTCATTCAGCCTGAATTGCTTCAGGTTTGTGAGCTTCATACACAAAAAGTTAAGAACTACTGCAGCAGGGGTGGTTTATTTTGCAGACAGAAAGAGATCTATCTTTCTATCTATCTATAGATAGATAGAGGGATAAGGGATGGGGTTATGTAGAAGAGTGAGAGTAATTAAAGTAAGGTTATTGCTGATGCATCTTAAATAAATGTCATTCATGCATTAGAGGCCGCGCGCGTGCACAATGCCATTGACCTTATAGTACCCGGGCATGACGTCAGCGTCCACTGAGACGTGGATGGAAAGATCCAGAGAGAGAGAGAGAGAGAGAGAGAGAGAGAGAGAGAGAGAGAGAGAGAGAGGAATAAAGAGGCAGGGAAACCCGATTGGACGGAGGGGGGCGTGTCTCCGTGCGTCCGCGCGAGACCACATATCTGTGTCTGAGCGCGCGCACGCCCTCGCCTCGCTGCGCTCTCAACTTTCGGCGCTCGAGCGTGCGCGCGTCTTCAGGACTCCTTCGCGAGCGCGTGCTTATCATTTATATTTATAATCGTTTTGTTCTGTTTTTTTTTATTTTTTTTATTTTATTTTAGTTTGTAGTCATTTCTGGAAAAGATTTCTTCAGCCCTTTCGGAATCCAGGTATGTCTTCTCTCTCTCTCTCTCTCTCTCTCTCTCTCTCTCTCTCTCTCACACACACACACACACACACACACACACACACACCGGCTCGGTATACACGCACGTGTCAGCGCATTTAACGGGAGAAAGTGGAAACATATGCGTTTGTTCAGTACTGAAATTCAGGGTACACAAATGCCCGCGTTTGTCTCCTGTGCCGAGTTTCAGTCGGAAGCATTTCACAGGAGCGCAGCGTCCCGTCCGTTCTGTCGCCGGTGCTCGTGTGCGTGCGCGCGCAAATGGACATCTCATGACTTTCAAACTTCTGCATGCACGACATTGTCCCTGCATTGCACGTCTGCTCCGTAACACACACACACACACACACACACACACACACACCGCGCGAGCTGTTTGTCCACAGGAGCGTAAACAGAAACAGTGCACGCGCTCCTGTGTAAGTGTGCAGGACTATAATAAATACTGCATGAAAACTTGAACATTTCCTGCACCATCATTTAATCTGAAAGAGATTCAAAAAAATCCGAATTGTTTTTCCATTACAGGTTCTTAATCCGAATCCTGATTTCCAGATTTCAGATTATTTATTTATTTATTTATTTATTTATTTATTTACTGCATGATGATGTTCCTGCATTTCACCCTGAGAGGAAGTGATATAAAAAACACCACATCTTATATCCCTTTATTCTGTAATAGACATGGAAAGTGCACCACACACACACACACACACACACACACACACACACACACACAGAGCACCTTCATTGGAATGTGTTACTCCAGCATGAAGGTACAATTTACACAGTGTGTGTGTGTGTGTGTGTGTGTGTGTAATGATAGTGTTCTGCTTTTCGTTGCATACAATTACACAAAAGGAAGAAGGTGATCCGATTTCAAACACGCCGCCGTCCGATCTCATCATGTTTTTTTTTCTACCGATAATAACAATCACACGTTCATTTGTTTTCTGCGTCTAAGTTACAGCACTGAAGACCACATGCTCTGATGATGGAGTTTTCCGACGCCTGATTCACAGCAGATGTTTGTGCTCCTTCACCTGTAGCTCTTTATCGCTCTATTGAATTGGATTGGATGTGATTTTTATTCTTGCTTTTTATTATTATTTTTGTTTTCATACCATTTTTTTTTGTCTTAATTTCCTGTTTTTGTTTTTTTTATTGTCGTAACGAACAAACACTGAAAACGCTCTTCAGCTTCCACCATCAAAAATGTTCTCCAAGCAGACATGAATAAGGGACAGGAATTCTTCTGTTTGGAGAACGACATAACTGTAGGGTTTTATCCATTTATAGGGATGATGATGATGAAGAGGATGATGGTGATGTTGATTTGTCTTTCTGGGATTTTATTCCCAGAATTCTTTTTCCTCATTAGTCGGAATGTGTGTGTGTGTGTGTGTGTGTGTGTGTGTGTGTGGTCAGTAATTGCTTGATCTGTCTTTTTTTCCTTCTTTGTTTCTCACTTATTAATGTGAGTGTTTTTATTTGTATTGTATCATAAGGAGGATGAGGATGATGATGATGAGGATGATAAAGACCTGTCTTTGAAGAAATTTTTATCCCGTCTGTACATTTTGTTCCTCTGGTAGACGAGTGTCTGAATAGTAAATGATCCAAGTCAAGAAATTCTTTCTTTCTTTCTTTCTTTCTTTCTTTCTTTCTTTCTTTCTTTCTTTCTTTCTTTCTTTTCTTGTTTGGAGGCTCTGCTGCTGCTTATAAGAGATGATTGTGTTGCAACTGTATTAAAAGTCCATATTATTAATGATTTATTATTATTATTATTATTATTATTATTATTATGATCTGGATGATGATTATGATGGTGATGAAGGTGTTGGTGGTTTTTTGTCTGGTACTCTGAGTGATGTTATAGTCAGTAATTGTTTGTTCTTTCTGTCGTTATTAATTTTTTTGCATTTCATCACAAGTCACTCATTAATGATAAATTGGTCATTAGGATTTTCAGCTTCCTGTTTAGAAACTAATAAAGCATGTGTCGTTTTTTTTTTCTTTCTTTCTTTCTTTCTTTCTTTCTTTCTTTCTTTCTTTCTTTGCATCTCTCTTATTAGTGATAAATTGATTAAGACTTCAGCTTCTTGTTATTAAAGGAATAAAGCTCGTGTTATGGAGAGAATCCACAGTTGATTATAGATTAATTTTGAACTGTTGCTTCATACAGATGATGATGATGATGATGATGATGATGACGATGATGATGATGTAGATTTTCCCTCTGGTAGTTGAGTGTCGTCTATAACTGTTTAGTATTTGTGTAATATTTAATTAAATAAGTCATGTATTTATTCAATCGTTTATTAAACACATTGTTTTATTATATATAATTTCACAATTTTCTCCTAAATCATCCTCTGATCCAAAGTGAACTGATAAATGTGGTTCCTGCGTAAATGTGTGTTGAAGCAACTTCTGAATCTGAGATCGAACACGATGTTCCTCTGATCATGGGACACATTCTGTCTAAGTTCAGCGCAGATCTGAACATTCTCCTAGATTAGATTACAGTACAGAACAGGCAGCATATAATACATTAATCATTACAGAAGTGTGTGTGTGTGTGTGTGTGTGTGTGTGTGTGTGTGTGTGTGATGTATATCCAGTATCTTCAGTGTCTCCACTGCTCTGTTCTGCATTCCAGGTGTGTGTGTGTGTGTGTGTGTGTGTGTGTGTGTGTGTGTGAGCATCTCAGCTGAGTTTGATTTCTGGGCATCATGAAGCTTCACAGTACCAGTGAGGAGACTCCTGAACACTGAGCCTCATCTGCTTCTCATCTCGGTTCAACAACGCGAGTGATCTGAGCTCCGCTCACACGCCTCCAGCCAGCACGGAGTCTCTCTGAGTGTGTGTGTGTGTGTGTGTGTGTGTGTGTGTGTGTGTGTGTTTGCTGGCATGGCGTTTACGTTATCGGAGATCATGGCTGCACGACGGCAGCAGTCTCAGAGAGGAGCGAGAGGAGCGATAGAGGTGGACGAGTACAGCGCAAACCCCACTCAGGCCTTCACCTTCTACAACATCAACCAGGGCCGATTCCAGCCTCCACACGTCCACATGTGAGTCTTCATCTCTCTCTCTCTCTCTCTCTCTCTCTCTCTCTCTCTCTCTCTCTCT
>JAAIIK010018170.1:0-10084 GCA_014706435.1 Silurus glanis | reverse complement strand
TGTATGGTTTAGAGACAGTGGCATTGAGTAAAAGACAGGAGGTGGAGCTGGAGGTAGCAGAGCTGAAGATGTTGAGATGTTTGTTGGGAGTGACGACGATGAACAGGATTAGAAATGAGTTTATTAGAGGGACAGCGCATGTAGGACGTTTTGGAGACACGGTGAGGGAGGTGAGATTGAGATGGTTTGGACATGTGCAGAGGAGGGACATGGGGTATATCAGTAGGAGAATGCTGAGGATGGAGACACCAGGAAGGAGGACAAGAGAAAGACCAAGGACGAGGTTTATGGATGTGGTGAGGGAAGACATGCAGGTAGTTGGTTTGAAAGAGGCAGATGTAGAGGACAGAGGGGTATGGAGACTGATGATCTGCTGTGGCGCCCCCTAATGGAAGCAGCTGAAAGAAGAAGAAGAACAAGAACAAGAAGATTCTCATTTTCCTTTTGACAATACCTGTAGATTCTCTATGGGGTTCAGGTCTGGTGAGTTTGCTGGTCAGTCAAGCACACCAACACCATGGTCATTTAACCAACTTTTGGTGCTTGTGACAGTGTGGGCAGGTGCCAAATCCTGCTGGAAAATAAAATCAGCATCTCCATAAAGCTGGTCAGCAGAAGGACGCATGAGATGCTCTAAAACTTCCTGGTAGACGGCTGTGCTGAGCTTGAACTTGATAAAACACAGTGGACCAACACCAGCAGATGACATGACTCCCCAAACCACCACTGACTGTGCAAACTTTACACTGGATCTCAAGCAGCTTGGATTCTGTGCCTCTCCTCTCTTCTTCTTCCAGACTCTGGGATTTAGATTTCCAAAGAAAATGCAAAATTATATTTAATCTGAAAAGACGACTTTGTCCCACTGAGCAACAGTCCAGTCCTTTTTGTCCTTTGTCCAGGTAAGACACCTCTAGCGTTGTCTCTGTTTCAGGAGACACGAGGAATGAGTCAGTTGTAGCCCATGGAGACGTCTGTGTGTGGAGGCTCTTCAAGCACTGACTCCAGCTGCAGTCCACTCTTTGTGAATCTCCCCAAATTCTTGAATGAGCGTCGTTTCACCTTTTTCTACCACATTTTTTCCTTCCATTCAACTTTCCATTAATGTGCTTGGATCCAGCAGTCTGTGAACAGCAGCTTCTTTAGCGATGACCTTTTGTGTCTCACCCTCCATGTGCAGGGGGTCAATGATCGTCTTCTGGACAACTGTCAAGTCAGCAGTCTTCCCCCATGATTGTGGAGCCTGAACCAGACTGAGACACCATTTAAAGGCTCAGATAACAGTTGCAGGTGTTTGGAGTTAATGAGCTGATTAGAGTGAGACACCACGAGTCTCCAATGTTCACCTTTTTCACAATATTCTCATTTTCTGAGGTTTTTTATTAGCTGTAAGCCAAAACCATCAAAATAAAAGAAATAAACACTTGAAATATATCAGTCTGTGTGTGATGAATCTATATAATATACCAGTTTCACTTTTTGTATTCAATTACTTAAATAAATAAACTTTTAAATGATATTCTAATTTCTTGAGATGCACCTGTATGTATTAATGATGATGATGATGATAATAATAATAATAATAATAATAATAATAATAATAAACCCAGTGCACAAAGCCAGCTCCATGAAGATCTGCTATACATGTGGTGGAGCTGAAGATCTCCTGCTGTAGACCTCAAAACATTTTGAACACCTTTGGGATGAATGTTA
The DNA here is from genome assembly GCA_014706435.1 of Silurus glanis. Lineage (NCBI taxonomy): Eukaryota > Metazoa > Chordata > Actinopteri > Siluriformes > Siluridae > Silurus > Silurus glanis. The sequence goes on along the minus strand of JAAIIK010018170.1, from coordinate 8,371 downwards.
ATGCTGACTGAACCCAGGATTCACCTACATCAGTACCTCACTTTACTAATTGGCTGAATTAATCTCTATAATCACACTCCAAAATCTAGTGGAACATCTTCCCAGAGGAGTGGAGGTTATTATAACAGCAAATGGAGGCCATGACGTCTTTGTTTTTTTTTTTTTATGTCTGCTCTGAAAATCTAAAATCTGAAAACCAGTTGAACTTTCAGTATAAAGACTGACATAAGAATCAAAAGGAAAAGAAGGTGGCAAGAAAAACGAAGGGTGGATTTTTTTTGGGGGGGGGAAAGTCCACATTATAGTATATACAGCATAACACAACACAAAATCTATACTTTCTAGTGTATTAGTATGAGAGTACTGACACCGCTAGCGTATGGACTTGCATACTATTTGGTGTGATAGTATGCGACTCAGGCGAGCATACTATCCAGCATACTGCGACTCTTGAATACTATCCAGAATGTTAGTATGAAAATAATGACATTGCTATCTTATGGACTTGCATACTCTTTAGTATGCAACTGAAGACAGAGCCCGTTTCTGTTCTTGCATACTATCCAGAATATAAGTGTGAGAATAAAAAAAACAGTCAATTTATAGACCTGCATACTATTTAGTGTGGCAGTATGAAATTAAGTAGTAGCCAGTTTCATACTATCTGGTGTTATGTGAATAATATCAGTCAATTAAAGTCAATTAATATACTTGCATACTATCTAGTAATTTAGTATGTGAATAATTACAGTGATTCTAAAGATTTAATACTATTTAGTGCAGTAGTAATTACATACTAGCCAGTTTCTGCTCTGGCATAATATCTAGTGAGTTAATATGTGAATAAAGAGACAACCAATATACAGCCTTGCGTACTATTTATTACAGTAGTATATTAAGGACGTTATCCAGTTTCTGCTCTTGTATACTATTTAGTGCAATAGTATGAAATTAAATACTAGCCAGTTTCTGCTCTTACATACTATCCAGTGAGTTAGTATGTGGATAAGAACAGTCAATTTATCTACTTGCATACTTGCATACTATTTAGTGTACTTTTTGAATGATGACTACTACTTTTTAGTAAGCAAGTATTAAATCGTGGACGTTGCCTTGGACACTTAAGAGGAAGAAGAAGAAAAAACCCGGCTGCAGAGCGGAAGTGACGTATGCACGCCGTCAGCCGTGTGTTGATGTTTTGTGGAGAGCGGACGGGAAGCAACGGCAGCGGCTTTGTTTTTGTCCCCTACCCGCGTCGCCCCTTTTCGCCGTTTAAAAGCCGCTCGGGTGTCCGCCGAAGCGCTCCCGGAGGCGGACACGGACACTGGAGGAGGACACGGCGGCTCCCGGTCGAACGCGAAGACGTTTTAACGGGAGGACACTCAGTTCTCTGTCCCCCACTCCTCCTTCCTTCTTTCCTTCCCCTTCTCTCCCCCCCACCTCCCCGACCCCGATCTGCTTTAAATAAACGACTGGCGAGCCGACATGACGATTCTGCCCAAGAAGAAGCCGAGCTCGACGGTCGGCGTGTCCGATCACAACGACGAGTCCGACCGACGGAGCGGTTCCGACGCGCACCCGCACCCTCATCCGCACACGCATTCCCACGCCGTGCGGACGGGAGCCAGGCCCAGAGCTTCTCCGCCGCCGTGGTCGTATCAGACCGCTCCGCCTTCGTCCAGGGAGGACCGGCGGAATGAGCCGAGCTCCCGGCCGCAGCAGGCCTCGCCTCCGCCCGTGGGCTCGGGCTCCCCGGCCGGCCCGGGAGACGGCAGCGGGATCTCAGGTGTTCGTGGAGACCTCGCCGGCGGGGTCGGATGCGGTGGCGCTGGTGGGATCGGGATCGGGAGCTGCTGCTCCGGCCCGGGGCTTAGCAAGAGGCGGCGTCAGGCGACTTGCACCGGAGGAGTCGCAGGCGGAGGCACCGGACCCGGCGTGTCTGGAGGAGGCGGCGTTGGTCCGAGCTCGGATGCCGAGGAAGGCGCCGGTTACAACAGCGAGGATGAGTACGAGAACGCCTCCCGACTCCAGTCCGAGGATCCGGCCACGGTCGAGCAGGTAAAGCGCAGCATGCTAACTAACTAACTAGCATCCTAGCTAGCTAAACAATTAGCACCGAACGTCAACAACCGCCTTAAATATACGTCCGATCGAAATTTAACTTTTGTTATACTTAATTTTAATGAAATGTCAGAATTTAATCCTGATTTTTATTAAAACAAAAAAAAAAGTGTGAGAGATGTATCGATTTGAGCGAATCTGAATCTGAATGAGCTAGCATCGGGGTTTATAGCGAGCAGGAAGCATCGCTTTCTCACATTCTCACTTTTAAAAAGACTTTCACACAACAGACCTGATCTAAAGTCTTATTAAAGTTTATATCTTATAAAATTTATATCTTCCGTCAATTAGCGTTTAAATGATCATTAAAACATTAAAAACAAACAGGAGGAACTGCAGTGGCCCTCTCCTGTCACTTCAACACTCTGATTTACTGTATAAACACGTTTATTTATATTTATTTATAATTAAGAATAATACTTCATGTAATATAGATGTGTATATAATTATATAATATCTATATATAAGAATAAGAACACTACCAATTTATGAAATTGCATACTATTTAGCGCGGTAGTATGCAATAATGTGTTCAGATAATGGAACCGGATCTAAACTTGCATACTATTTAGTGCGGTAGTATGTAACTAGGAACGTAGTTGAATCTCGACTTGCATACTATTTAGTGTAGTAGTCTGCTAGGACATTGTTTCTGTTCTTGCTTACTATCTAGTAAGTTAGTAGGAGAATATGAGCAGTCAATTTATGGGCTTGCATACTACTTAGTGTGTTAGTAAGCGACTTGGAAATAGTCGGATCTGATCTACCATTAATGCAGTAGTATGTTTTTTTTATTTATTTTTTTTATTATTATTATTTATTTTTATTGCAAACTCATGAAACCAGTGTTACCGGTTATAAGTATTTTAATGATAGATAACAAGCTAGATAATAAAGTAGCTACCAGCGTAAAATAAATTACCCGAATGTTTACATCGTAAAATACACGCACATTAGATGCCCATTAAACACATTCTGAACAAAATATCACTGCGTCCAGACCAGACGGAGAAAAACAGAGCGAGGCAGCGTGGACATGAACCAAATCTGTAATGTGTTATTGAATTACTTGCATGTTTTGAAATATTTTAGCTGTGTGTGTCTTGTCAGGTTTGGGGTCGTTGTTTAAGGAACTTCACGCTTGTTTTTCGTAAGTTGTTCTAAGCGATTTGTGTCTAAACTCCTTTTAGAACTCAGTAATATGTAATCTTGCTCTGGTTATTGGTGCCTTGTGATTTCTTCCACTGTCACTATAGAGATCTTCGTGTGAATGCTCCAGGGTGTTTACTTTGAAAAGTTCGACAGTACACATACTTGCATTCTATTCAGTGTGGTAGTATGCAATTTTGGTCTTTGCCAGTTTCTACTCTAGCATACTCTTTAGTGTAGTAGTATGTGACGATTAATCAACCGATGGTTTTTAAAATAGATACCGGATAAAAAAAAAAAAAAAAGCATGTAAAATGGTACTGAACTTTATTACAAAAATAAATGTCATTTCAATGCTCTGGACTTTGAAGACATTTTAAGATGGCAAAGATGGAATGAGGTACAAGACCATCAAAACAAACAACACGTGGTATCAGTGAGTCACCTCTAGAGGCCGCTCTCGTACAGTATAATGACAGCAGACCTTCTCAGGGCTCCAGTGCAGATGCAACCCGGAAAAACTACCGATATGGATTTTTACTGATAGTCGATAGTTTCAGCAATCAGCTATCGCTGCTGATTAATTAGCAAAACCGATAGATTGGTTAACCTTTTTTATTTACTGAGGTAGTAGTCAGTTTCTGATCTTGCATACTATCTGGTGAGTTAGTGTAAGAAGAAGAAAATATATGGACTTGCATACTGTTTAATGTGGTAGAATGTGACTTGGAATGTACGCAAATCTGATCTTGCATGCTATTTAGTGCGAGTATTTAGTATGAGAAAGAAAGAAAAAACAGTCAGTTTATGGACTTACATTCTATTCAAATCAAATCAAATTTTATTTGTCACATACACACAAACAGAGTACGACATGCAGTGAAATGCTTTTTGCATACTTCATGTGATTAAGGACATCGCCATAGATTCTGCTTTTGCATACTTTTCAGTAAGTTAGTATGAGAATAAGAGCACTCAATTTATGGACTTGCATACTATTTAGTGTGGTAGTATGTGGCTTAAACAAACCCAGATCTGGTCATGGATACTATTTAATGCTGCAGTATGCTATCAAGAATGTTGCCAGAGTTTCTGCTCTTTTTAGTGTGAGAATAAGAACACTTAAAAGTATGGTCTGGCATACTTTTTAGTGTGGCAGTATGCAACTTGGAACATAGCCGGATCCAGACTTGTATGTAAAATAGAAGCCTTTATTTGTCACATATACATTACAGCACAGTGAAATTTGTTCTTCACACATCCCAGCTTCCTCAGAAGCTGGGGTCAGAGCGCAGGGTCAGCCATGATACGGCGTCCCTGGAGCGCAGAGGGTTATGGGTCAAGGGCCCAAGAGTGGCAGCTTGGCGATGCTGGGGCTTGAACCCCTGACCTTCTGATCAGTAACCCAGCACCTTAACCACTGAGCTACCACCTGTTGTTTAGTGTTGTAGTATGAGAATAAAAACCCTGTAAATTTATGGGCTTGCATACTATTTAGTGTGGTAGTATGCGATTTAGAACATGACTAGTGACTTTGTATAAGAATAAGAACATTCATGGACTTGCATACTATTTTGTGCGATAGTATGCGTCTTAAAATGTAGCTGGATTTACTCTTGCATTCTTTTTAGTCAGTTAGTATGAGAATAAGAGCTAAAATCATGGACATGAATACTATTTAGTGTGGTAGTATGAGAATAGGCAGACTGTTCATTTATAGGCTTGCATACTATTTCATTTTGTGTTGATAGTATTCGACTTAGAACGAAGACGGATCTGTTCTTGTATACTTTATTGTGTGGTAGTATGCGAGTATGCGGTTGTTGGTACTATGACTGGTAAAGGGGGAGAGGAAGCTGATATGATGGAGAGGAGAAATGTAGATGTGTTGTCTGTTCAGGAGGCAGATGGTGGAATTTTGCTGGTACCGATCTTTAAGAATAAGGGAGATGTGCAGACCTGCAGTAACTACAGAGGAATTAAGTTGATCAGTCACACCATGAAGTTATGGGAGAGAGTAGTGGAAGCCAGGCTGAGAGAAAAGGAGAACATCTGTGAGCAACAGTATGGTTTCATGCTGAGGAAGAGCACCACAGACACATTATTTGCTTTGAGAATATTGATGGAGAAGTATAGAGAAGGTCAGAAGGAGTTGCATTGTGTGATTGCGTACGACAGGGTGGAGAGAGGAGCTGTGGTATTGTATGAGGAAGTCAGGTGTGTCAGAGAAGTATGTGAGGGTGGTGCAGGACATGTATGAGGACAGTGTGACAGCAGTGAAGTGTGCAGTAGGAACGACAGACTGGTTCAAGGTGGAGGTGGAACTGCATCAAGGATCGGCTCTGAGCCCTTTCCTGTTTGCAGTGGTGATGGACAGGTTGATGGATGAGGTCAGACAGGAGTCTTCATGGACTATGATGTTTGTCGATGATATTGTGATTTGTGGTGAGAGTAGGGAGCAGGTGGAGAAGAGCCTGGAGAGGTGGAGGTATGCGATGGAGAGAAGGGGAATGAAAGTCAGTAGGAGTAAGACAGAGTACATGTGTGTGAATGAGAGGGAGGGCAGTGGAGGGGTGCGGTTGCAGGGAGAAGAGGTGGAGAAGGTGGAGGAGTTCAGGTACCTGGGGTCAACAGTGCAAAGTAATGGAGAGTGTGTTAGAGAAGTGAAGAGAAGAGTGCAGGCAGGGTGGAGTGGGTGGAGAAGAGTGATAGCAGGAGTGATTTGTGATAGAAGAGTATCTGTGAGAGTGAAAGGGAAAGTTTATAGGACTGTGGTGAGACCTGAGATGTTGTATGGTTTAGAGACAGTGGCATTGAGTAAAAGACAGGAGGTGGAGTTGGAGGTAGCAGAGCTGAAGATGCTGAGATGTTCGTTGGGAATGATGACGAGGGACAGGATTAGAAATTAGTTTATTAGAGGGACAGCGCATGTAGGACATTTTGGAGACAATGTGAGGGAGGTGAGATTGAGATGGTTTGGACATGTGCAGAGGAGGGACATGGGGTATATCAGTAGGAGAATGCTGAGGATGGAGCCACCAGGAAGGAGGAAAAGAGGAAGAACATACCACCCTGTCCTCTACATCTGCCTCTTTCACACCAACTACCTGCATGTCTTCCCTCACCACATGCATGAACCTTCTCCTTGGCCTTCCTCTTTTCCTCCTACCTGGTGGCTCCATCCTCAGCATTCTTCTACCAGTATAATTCATGACCCTCCTCTGCACATGTCCAAACCATCTCAATCTAGCCTCCCTCACCTTGCCTTTCACCACATCCCTCTTTACCTGCTGCTGCATCTCCTTGTACTCCTGCCTACTTTTCTCATCACTCTGTCGATCCCACTTCTGTTTTGCCAACCTCTTTCTCCTTATGCTCTCCTGCACTTCCTCATTCCACCACCACATCTCCTTGTCTTCCTTTCTATTTCCAGATGTTACACCAAGTACTTTTCTAGCTGCCTCCCTCATTACTCCTGTGGTAGTTTCCCAATCATCCAGCACCTCTTCACCACCACCGAGCCTCTGTCTGACCTCTTCCCTGAACCTCACACTACACTCTTCCTCCTTCAGTTTCCACCATCTTATTCTTCTTTCAGTCCTCACTCTCCTTCTCTTCTTCTTCGCCTCCAAAACCATCCTACAGACCACCATCCTATGCTGTCTAGCTTACAGTCTCCAATCTCCTTCAGGTTGCATCTCCTACATAGAACATAGTCCACCTGTGTGCACCTTCCTCCACTCTTATACGTCACCCTATGATCTTCCTTCTTCTTAAAATAAGTGTTCACCACTGCCATTTCCATCCTTTTAGCAAAATCTACCACCATCTGCCCTTCCACATTCCTCTCCTTAAGTCCATACCTACCCATCACCTCCTCATCACCTCTGTTCCCTTCACCAACATGCCCATTAAAGTCTGCCCCAATCACCAATCGTTCTTTCCTAGGTTCACCATCTACCACTTCATCTAATTCACTCCAGAATCTTTCCTTCTCCTCCATCTCACAGCCGACTTGTGGAGCATAGGCACTGATGACATTTATCATCATCCCTTCAACTTCCAGCTTCACGTTCATCACCCTATCAGAAACTCTCTTCACCTCCACTACACTCTTACTGTACTCTTCCTTCAGAATCACCCCTACACCATTTCTCTTTCCATCCACACCATGATGGAACAGTTTAAACACCTCCAATGTTCCTGGTCTTACTCCCTTTCCACTTGGTCTCCTGAACACGCAACATATCTACCTTTCTCCTCTCCATCATATCAGCTATCTCTCTCCCTTTACCCGTCATAGTACCAACATTTAAAGTACCAACCCGAACCTCCACTCTCCTACACTGCTCCTTTTCCTGCCGTCTCTGTAGACGTCTTCCTCCTCTCCTTCTCCTCCTTCGGCCAACAGTAACCCAATTTCCACCAGTACCCTGTCAGCTAACGATACCTGTGGCGGTCGTTGTTAACCCGGGCCTCGACCGATCCGGTATGAAATTCTCATCTGTGATCCGCATATTTGATTTGGTACATGTTTTACGCTGGATGCCCTTCCTAACGCAACCCTCCACATTTACCCGGGATGGGACCGGCACTAAGAGTGCACTGGCTTGTGCCTCCCTGATGGCTGGGTTCCCACTAAGTAACTAATTGCCAGGCGGAAATGAAGCAGGTCGAAGCGTCTTGCGTTTTGCTCATGCGCAGTACAGAGACGTGAGCGTTTTCAGACTTTTTGGTGGATAAGCAACTTATGGGAAACAATAAATAAATAAAAAAAAGATAGTGTAGATGCTGAGCTTTTTTTTTTCTTTTTTTTTTTTTTTTAGACAAAAATGCAGTTTTCAAATTTGTTGGATTAGTGTAGGTATAGCCTCCACCAGGGGTCGCTGAACACGTTTTTTCCTTCTCTCTGTGTACATCAGGTTTCCTCTGGTTCCTCTGTGTGTTCAGTATGTAATTCTTCCATACTGGGAGGAACAACAGGGGGCGACAGTTTACACCCATCCTGAAGAGTGAATCAGACTTATATGAAGCTTTCTACTGAAATATAACCTCTCTTCCCTCCCCCCCCCTCTCTCTCACTCTCTCTCTCTCTCTCTCT
>JAAIIK010018169.1:11147-26757 GCA_014706435.1 Silurus glanis | reverse complement strand
TGTGTGTGTGTGTGTGTGTGTGTGTGTGTGTGTGTGTGTGTGTGTGTTTGCAGACTGATAAGGGGTTTGATAAGACTATGTTTGAGAAGCAGATGTCGGTGATGAGAGGACAGGTGAGTCCTCAAAGCTTCTTCCCCAACAGTAACTGATCATGTGATGTGTCATGTGACTAACAACAGCCCCCCCGCCTGCAGATCCTGAACCTGACTCAGGCCATGAAGGATGGAAAAAGCCCCCTGCAGCTGGTGCAGATGCCCCGGGTGGTGGTGGAGCGCAGTAGGGGTGGAGGTCAGGGACGGGTGGTGCAGTTAGGAAATGCCTTCACGCAGACTTTCCACTGCAAGAGACCGTTCTTCACTTCCTGGTAGCAGAGAAACAGCATGAAAGCTGGAAGCTTGTTCTCGGAGACATGAAGAGCAACGTGACCCGGAACATCTTAAACGTTATTCGGACGTTATTTCAGAAAGGAAAGGGAAGGAGAGTGGGAGACTTCTGCAATGGGGAGGGGCTATGTGAGGGGAGGGGCTATATGAAACAGAGGAGCTATATGAAGCGGAGAAGTTCTGAGGTTCAAATCTCTATTATTTTGACATTTTGCATTACCACTTGCTGAAAGATTCAATGTCAAGAGACGATTTCTACTGGAAAGGACTGAGGGATGGACAGAAGGATGGAGAGATGGATGGAAGGATTCATTTCATGGAATGGATTTGTGACTTTTAGGAAGTTTGGAGCACTTAGAGATGTTCCACTGCAGAAATAAAGCCTCCAAATATGATGTCAGCTACTTGACCATGCAGAAGTTTCATCTCTGAGTGGTCGAGGGATAAAATCCTCACCTGGAACGCAGAGGACAGGATTTGTAGGATTTTTGTTTTCAAAGATGGAACCAGAAGATTAAAAAATCCCTTTTTTTTTTAGTATATATACACACACACACACACACACACACACACACACACAGCTTCTTTTCAGGAAAAAATGAAAGCATTTGTTCTTAGGTGAGGAGGTGAACCATTAGGAAGCTTTCAGTCTAATGATCTTCAGTTCCTCCTGAAGGTGAAGATTTTGGTGATTGTTTGGGGAAGTTCTGATCAAGATATTATTGTATGCTTACGTTAAGACATGGTACTGGGAAATCAAAAAAAAAAAGAACCGTATCGGGAGGTCTTTCTTTCTTTCTTTCTTTCTTTCTTTCTTTCTTAGCACATTTCAGGTGGACCTTTTTGGATTTCTTGTTTATTTGGGAACTAGCATGAAGTAAACATGGACATCTGACTAGGAAGGATCGGATCTTCTGGGAATTAGTCCTAGTTTAAATTTTCTGTCCTGGAAGGAGAACCAGGAGAGTAATGAATGTCTTTTTTTTTTTTCTCTTTCTCCTGAAGCACAAACAGTTTTATCTCCACACGCTGCACTGGATATAAAACAGGAATCTTCTCTTTAAAACAATCTGCCAATTTTTATACCGTCAGATTGTGTGGTTATGGGATGAAGCGTAAATTCTATAAGACTTGCAATGAAATGAGTTTTTGTTGCTTGAATGTAAAAGTTGTACGTTTGTATTTAAGGCCATTTCTCTGGCGAGTCTCCCGCGGCGTCTCCAGGGAGTCGAGCTAACGCTCTTTTCACACTTTACATTCCTGCTGAAGGAGTTGCTGAAGAAAGGGTACTTTGTGACAAATCAAATAAAATGAATATTAAATTATACAATGAATCTCCACTCTAATGGTTTTGTTTTTAGTATTTTAGTTTAAAAGATGATTCAATCTCATCTCTACATTCAGCTCTTCTCCTTTTACTTATGGATGGCCTTCAAAATTCCACATGACCTTGACCTGAGAACCAGGTGAGATCTGTCCTGGGTCTGGTCATGTGATTTGGTGAATAGAGCTGTGTTCTAAACAGAGGTGAACTGCAGTATTGTGCAGTGAACATTAAGTCTGGGAGAAGATCAGACTGCAGTTAGGTGGAGAAATTTGCTCCATCATTACCTGTTCGCTGGTCAAACCCTCAGCTGCTCCAGTCAGGAAACACCACAGTGTCTGTGTGATGTGATGCTACATGGTTTAACATCCATCATTAGATAGGTGTAGTGTCATATACACACATGCACAGTTTGGTGTGTGTGTTGGGGATAGGCTTCATTATATCTCACTTTATATGTACGTGTGTGTGTATATGTATATATTATATGTATATGTACATATCTACACTTTATAAAGATTGTTACATTAATAATAGTGCAGAGTGTTTGGGCTCCTCACACTGCACCACGCTGCCTGAGATCCTCCAGCACTGCTCGACTGGTACCACCTTCTCTCAGAATGAGAGGTAAGTATACTTCAAGGCTCTTCTCTGTTCTGGCACCGAGGTGGTGAAATGAACTTCCTTTAAATGTCTGAACAGCAAAGTCGGAGCCATTTTGTTTTTTGTTTTTTAAGAAAAAAGTTCTACTTCCTCTCAACAGAGATTTTAGTTGATGGTATCTTATGTAATTTGTATGTGCAGTGCAAAATACAAAGTTTTCAGAGCTTCACTTTTTTCACATTTTATGTTAGTTTTATTCCAAAATGGATTTAATACATTATTTTCCTCAAAATTCTACCAAAACAAAACCCCATAATGACAAGAAAGAAGTTGGTTTGAAATCTTTGCAGCTTTATTCAAAATAATAAACAAGAAAAAAAATTACACTCGTTTTCACAGCCTTCTCCATGACACTCAAAATTGAGCTCAGGTGCCTCCTGTTTCCACTGATCATCTTTGGGATTTTTCTACAACCTGATTGGAGTCCACCTGTGAAAAATTCCGTTGATTGGACATGATTTGGAAAGACACACATCTGTCTATAGAAGGTCCTACAGTTTCAGCACATGTCAGATCACAAACCAAGCCATGAAGTCCAAGGAATTGTTTGTAGACCTCCAAAACAGAATTGTATCAAGAAACAGATCTGGGGAATGACACATTTTTGCAGCATTGAAGGTCCCTATCATCACAGTGGCCTCCATCACTCGTAAATGGAAAAAGTTTGGAACTCACCAGGACTCTTCCTAGAGCGGAGCCGCCCAGCTAAACTGAGATCAGGGAGAAGGACCTTAGTCAGGGTGGTGACCAAGAACCTGACAGTCACTCTGAAAGAGCTCCAGCATTTTTCTGTGGAGAGAAGAACCTTTCAGAAGAACAACCATCTCTGCACTACTCCATAGTCAGGCCTGTATGGTAGAGTGGCCAGACGGAAGCCACTCTTCAGTAAAAGTCACATGACAGCCCACCTGGAGTTTCCCCAAAGGGCACCTGAAGGACTCTCAGAACATGAGAAACAAAGATTAAACACTTTGGCCTGAATGCTAAGCGTCATGTCTGGAGGAAACCAGGTACTGCTCATCACCTGGCCTATACCATCTCTACAGTGAAGCATGGTGGTGTTTTCATGTTTTTTCAGGAACTAAGAGACTCGTCAGGATCGAGGGAAAGATGGATGCAGCAATGTACAGAGACGTCCTTGATAAAAACCTGCTCTGGATGTAAACACACATCCAAGATAATAAAGGAGTGGTTACAGAAAGACTCTGTGAATCTCTGTCTGTGCTCTCTCTCTCTCTGTCTGTGCTCCCTCTGTCTGTGCTCTCTCTCTCTCTCTCTCTCTGTCTGCCCTCCCTCTGTCTGTGCTCTCTCTCTCTCTCTCTCTCTCTCTCTCTCTCTCTCTCTCTCTCTCTCTGTGTCTGTCTGTCTGTTCTCTCTCTCTCTCTCTCTCCCTCTGTCTGTGCTCTCTCTCTGTCTGTGCTCTCCCTCTCTCTCTGTCTGTCTGTGCGTGCTCTCTGTCTGTCCATGCTGCCTATCTGTCTGTGCTGTCTGTGCTCTCTCTCTCTCTGTGCTCTCTCTCTCTCTGTCTGTCTGTCTGTCCATGCTGCCTCTCTGTCTGTGCTCTCTGTCTGTCCATGCTGCCTATCTGTCTGCTGTCTGTGCTCTCTCTCTGTCTGTCTGTGCTGTCTGTGCTCTCTCTCTCTCTGTCTGTACTCTCTCTGTCTGTCTGTGCTCTCTCTCTGTCTGTCTGTCTGTCCATGCTGCCTATCTGTCTGTGCTCGTTCTCTGTCTGTTCTCTGTATTTACTGCCTGTCTGTCTGTGTTCTCTGTGGTCTGCCTATGGTCTTGTTTAAAGTTTAGAGTATTTTGTTGGCTACTGTCAATGATCCTTCCTCTTCAGCATGGGCCTCTTCAGTGATGTTAATTCCCAAGAATCGTGGTGGCTATTCCAAAAAGTAAACACAAATGTAATTTCTTGAGTGGTGCTGGTGTTTTTTTTTTTTCCCAATTTGAACCTTAATAATGAGTACCAACAGGTTCATATTGAAGGATGAACAAAACTGATTTCTTGCAGTCAGGGTCTATTCCATTTCAAGGTCAAGACCTTTGGGCTGAAAAATGCTCTAGCTACATTCCAGCAGCTTATGGGGAGAAATCCTGAGAGATCTAAAAGGATGATTTTTGTCTTTTTCAATGCCGTTATTGTCTAATCACCATCCTGGGAACAACACTTCCAGGACATCCAAGCTGTGTTAAGCAAATTGAGGGAGGAAGAAAACAAGTTTCTTAACCACATTGTGACTGCTGCAAGAACTAAGGCAGACCAGAGAAAAGCAGAATGGTCCAGGAATTCCCTGTGTCAAAGAATCCTAATGAAATAGACATGGTGGAATGGTATCATCGATTCATTCCTCACTTTTCCTAAGTAGCTGAACCACTTAAAACTTTTAACAGGAAAAGATGCAGTGTCGGTGCCACGACTGGGCCCTGGGGGACGTGGCCGGCCACTTGAGTTACTGTGCCCCCTTACTTCTCAAAATAATAATGAACTTAATAATTTAAAAAAATGTTTTACAAATTGATTTTATTATACCATGAATACTAGTTAAAGAATGAAGAGTATAAGTAAATAAATAAAAAATTACTAACCCATAATGCAGTGCTAACATAGTCAGCCAATTACATACACGCTGCCACTACGTCAGTAGCGTAAATCAGTAGACTAAATGGTCAGTGAAATCGTTATTCTAAAGTTTGTCTAAAACATTTACCAAAACACTGTAATTAAAAAACCTTTAAAATCTTTAAAATCCTTTAAATCTTTCACAATAAGACAATGGTTTGTCTTGTTCTTCAAAAATGTAATTTCTTCTCCTCTCGTCGTCTGCAGCTCTTCTAAAGGTAAGATGCGTAAGTAGCTACATTTGGTTATTATGCTGATGGTTAATTTGCGTGTGTTTTCTTGAGTCTTGCACTTTAGAGTTATGATAAATTATGGTTTACAGTGAGTGACACGTTTAATATTTTGTTTATTGAAGTATAATAATTATAATAATAGTAATAGTATGTGAACGAGAGAGGCCCCCCAAGTTAAACATGAGGCCCCCTCATTCTTTATTCTCTGGCGCTGACACCAGAGGTGGGAAGTAACAGAGTACAAATACTTCGTTACTGTACTTAAGTAGATTTTTCTGGTATCAGTACTTTACTCCACTATTTATTTTTCAGACAACTTTTTACTTTTACTCGTTACATTTTTACAGAAATATCTGTACTTTTTACTTCTTACATTTTCAAAACAGGCTCGTTACTTTAGTTTTAATTCATTGATTTGGTGAAATAGAAAATTTTTCTTTTCACTGCGCGCCGATTTCAGCCGAACAACCGATTTCCTGTTACTGCGCGTCTTTTTCAATCCGCTGGTGTATAAAGTCCTGACTCTCACTCTTTACGAAGATAAGAATCAGCAGGCAGAAGGCAGTAAGAAGTTTGGGGCTAATGTGGATGAGACAGAGGGAGTCAGTGATGAGAACATGACTGAGAACAGACACATTCATGATCATCATTATCTTTTCTCTGCTTGTGTTCTGTATGTGGATCTTCAGGACACATTCATTAGGTAACATTTTTAATTAGTTTTGTATATATATATATATATATATATATATATATATATATATATATATATACATATATATATTTGGCTGTCAAAATTAAAATTTTTTTAAACAGCACTAAATGTTATTAACGCGCTATCAATTCAGCGCGCATTTCTGTTTTTACCATTTATATGGAAAAAAAAAAGGTAAATACATTAAATAAATAACTAAATATAAAAGAGGCGAAATTAAAACCTCCAGCAAAACATACACTTATTTAAGACGTCCCTTCTTTACTTAGATATAAAATAAATAAATCTTAAATCACTTTCAAGCTCATTATTTGGAGCAGTTTTATTAATATCTGCAAAATATACCGTATTTTTCGGACTATAAGCCGCTACATTTTTCCCACGTTTTGAACCCCGCGGCTTAAACAACGAAGCGGCTAATATATGGATTTTTCCTGGGTTTTTCCCGGTTTCACAAACTTCAAGCTAAAAAACTGAACCCCATAACATTAGACCAATGAAGTTTCCGAACGGAAACAAAAAAACGCACCTCACCTGTGTTCTGAGCTGCACGGCATCGGGAGAAAAACTTCCACCGGTGGTGCACGACGATGATAAAAGATAAACTCCCCAGAGAAATACAGTGGTACCTTGACCTACGAGTTTAATTCGTTCCGTGGACGAGCTCGTATCTCAATTTGCTCGCACATCAAATCAGTTTTCCACATTGAAAATACTTAAAATGGCATTAATCCGTTCCAACCCTCAAAATGACCCCGTTTTTATGTTTCATGTTATTAAATTGGAAAATACATTTCTAAATAACAAATTTTGTATAAAAACATAATAGAAAGGTTTTATTCAGTGTATTTTCCTTGGAGATGAGACGACTTGAGCTAACGAAAACGCCGGTGGGGTGGGTGTGTGTGTGTGTGTGTGTGTGTGTGTGTGTGTGTGTGTGTGTGTGTGTGTGTGTGTGTGGGTGGGTGGAGGGGGGTAGAGGCGATATGCGGAGACGGAGGGAAAACTCGTTTTTTACTATCACTCCTGTACACTACGTATCCCTAAACGTTACAATTTGTACTTTTTCTTCTTTGCTTTTCTTAATTTTCGTCACAATCTTCGCTTTCTGGCTTCGCTTCGTCATCTAGCAGCGGCATCTCGAGCTCGTACCTCAATTTTTTTGCTCACGTAACAAAGCAAAAAAATCGACCGAGTGACCGCTCGTACCTCGGAAAACCCGTACATTAATGCACTTGTAGGTCAAGGTACCACTGTAGTTGTGAAAGGAAGGAGGAAGACAGTGAACAATGATTTACTTGGTCAGCTACTGTTTAGATACAAGCCGTTGTAGCGCGTTGAGTCTGGGTGAAGGGAGAGCTCGCTAAAACTCCAGTTGCAACAGAAATCATATAAGCACAGACAGGTTTCCAAAACTCGTGCTTTTTTATTTTTCTTGGCAACAGCGTTATGGGTTAGTCAAAGAAACTTAGAAATGAGCATCAGAAAATAAAAAGGACATATTCCTCAGTCTCACACGCACACACACACACGCAGTAATACCGGTAGAATGCAGTGACATGCTATTCCCAAAATACCGCTATGCTCCTAATAGAAGCGCAACATATTGCATTTAGTGTCTTTCGTTAAAGCCTGTGTAAAGTTCATTAGTTTCAGTGTAGACGGCTTATAGACAGGTGCGGCTTATTTATGTTAAAAATAAAAATCTTTGTCAAATTCAGTGGGTGCGGCTTATATAAGGGTGCGCTTTATAGTCCGTAGAAATTACGGTGTGTATATATATATTTTTTATATATTCCAATTCTGGAGAGCAACACTGACATTTTCCCCACCCATGCATCTTAAACAACTGTATTGATAAATTTAATAAGAAAATAGTAAATGTGAGAAAACATGATTTTTAGCTTTCATGAGTTTAGAGCTTTACTTTGTTCTGATACTGATGAGATGCTGCTGTACTGCTTTTGCTCTGATGGTGGATGATGATGACGCAGATGCAGAGGTGGGGGATGGACGGATGGACAGACAGACGGATGACCGACCGACCTGTATAGGTGTAATTTTGACCTCTTATTTCATTGATGCTTAGGTGGCCTGACATGCCACACATACAGAAACCTGTTTAAAAAAAATTATTAACAAGTATCAAAAGAGAAGAAAGATTTAATTATATAAATGTATTAAATTCAATGATGTCATTACCCATTTGTCAAGCTCCACAGACATCCCTGGCCAGTAAAATCTTACACAGAAGCTCCAGCATCTCAACCTGCATTTAGATGGATGTTCTGTAACTACTAGTTCAACAGTAAAAGACCTGGGAGTTATTTTACACAACAAATTATCTTTTAATAATCATATCAACCAAGTTACAAAAACAGGCTTCTTCCACCTTAGAAATATTGCTAAGCTAAGAAACATGTCTATATCTGAGGCAGAGAAGCTCGTCCATGCGTTCATGACCTCCAGACTGGACTTTTGTAATGCATTACTAGGTGGATGTCCTGGATCATTAATAAACAAGCTTCAGTTTGTCCAGAATGCAGCAGTCAGAGTTCTCACAAGGTGGAGAAAATATCACCATATAACCCCAATCTTCTCATCCCTACACTGGCTACCTGTCAAGTTTCAAATCCACTACAAACTACTGCTTCTTACTTATAAAGCACTAAATGGTTTAGCTCCCATCCCGAGGCATCCTGAGGTTGCTCCAGCTACAGTCACATCCCACCTCATTAAGATTGTGGACCTTTAAAGGAATATATGCCGACCCCGCAAACCATCCCGAACCATCTAAAGACGTACCAGTGCCAATTGGATCCCACTTCATGTGGAGTTTAGACACTGGACATCCTGGAGTGTTTAAAGGCTCTGGCATAGAGAAGCTGGTGTTGGATCTGTGATGATCTCAGATGTTGAGCTATTTTATGAGTTGCTCAGTAGCTCCTAGTTTTATAACCACAAATGACTGTAAAAGACTGTAGAAAGAACATCACTCATAATCACACACTCCAGTGCTCATGTTAGTTCTCACTCTCCAGTGTTCTGTAGTGTTTAAAGACTATAATCACACTCTTGATGTCACCCAAATGAGGATGAGGTTCTGCTTTTGAGTCTGGTTTCTCTTAAGGTTTCTCTCATAACATCTAAGGGAGTTTTTCCTTCACCACAGTCTCCATGGTGCTCATCAGGAATAAACACACACCATTCACCTTCACTGTTAAATTCTGTAAAGCTGCTTTGAGACAATGTCTGTTGTGAAAAGCGCAATAGAAATAAACTTGACTTTGTTTTTTCTGTACACAGTGTGCACCAATGCTTTGAGCATGAAACTCTAGAAAACATTTATTTGCCTCCTCATGACATTCATTCACATTCATGACATGACATTCTACCAGTGGAGGGAGGTCAGGGCCAGTAAAGCTTCTCTGCTGGACTAAACACTATCAGAAGAACTGACCTACATTTACGACCTGAATTCTAATATTTGTTCCATGAATTTGTATTAATTTATTCCAAACAGTTTATTCTCTTTATTTCGTAGCGTTTCTCTCGGCTGCACTGCTTCCAGTACGTGTATGTGAATGTTAGATAATTTTTTGTACAATCAGATTTCAGCCTCTATGTGCTGCCATGTCAATCTAATCTGCCCAGAGCCTTCAAAGTCTGTACTACTGACTCTTTTACTATCGTCTCTATTAGCAATGGGTCTGTTTCTTTAACCAATCAGATTTCAGATTCTCCTCACAGGGCAGCTCGCTGGCCCAGAATAGCGTCAGCATTTTTCCGTCCTCTGATTGGTTGGTCAGAGGGAAGCTGTTACAAGTTACGAGTTCGACTGGTAAAACAAGTGTGTAGCTCTGCACACGTTAATACATCTGAGTTAGACTTTTTTACGCCTATGGAAGAAGAGAGTTGATTTGGTCTCAGACATTCTTAAAAATCAATTTTGAAGAAAAGCTAGACATGGTGAGGAGGTTGTCCAATCCCGAAGCTAGCTAGCGTGTCTCAGCCCGGGAAAGGGTTTGTTCTCCACTTCCAGACCAGTGAATACGAGCGGTACCACTGGATTACAGCCTCTGGGGGGCGCTGCACATTATGAGTCTGCATCTCTGGTGAGTAGGTTGTGTTTTATTTACATTTGAATGTTTTTGTCATGTTATTAGACAAATATTGATTGTGAACTGCTCCAGATGTTGTAGGTGCACAGTTGTGGTTGTAGTGTAGAGGTTTGGAGTCTTAACTGGGTTTGTTGCTTTAGTAAAATGGTTTTCACCTCCATATGTGAAATGTCTCTCATAACATTTGTATATAGAGCTGCATTGTAGCTATATTATAGTTTTTTTTTTTTTGTTTTTTTTTTTGCATATTACATTGGAAAACCTTTGAGACTATCAGTTAATTTTCTAGCCATTAATATTCAATTAATATTCCACAAATTATTCATTTTACAGAATCACAAAATCATATTTAATACATATTTAATACTAGGCCATCTACTTTCCTGCCATCTACAGGAAACATGACGGAACTGTCCGCATGCACGCGAAGTGGGGAAGACTTCAGCCAGGGGAGTCGGAATTGGGCACAACACTGGCAAAAAACAAGGCAAACAAAACTGCTGTCAGAGTCTGGGGAAAAAGCGAGTCTGAAAAAAAAGATCCGAAAACGAAAATAAAGTATTCCCGAGGGAAAAAGGGCTGGAAGGTCTCAAACAAACACTGAGCAGAAGAGACAATCTGGCAAGGGTTTAAAGGAGCCAGCGTTTATTTATACTCCGGGAAGCCGCGCCGATAATGAAAAGTGCGTGCGCTGTCGACTGACAGTTTGTCTTCCCTCATCACATCCATAAACCTCTACCTTGGTCTTCCTCTTTTCCTCCTTCCTGGTGTCTCCATCCTCAGCATTCTCCTACTGATATACCCCATGTCCCTCCTCTGCACATGTCCAAACCATCTCAATCTCACCTCCCTCACCTTGTCTCCAAAACGTCTTACATGCGCTGTCCCTCTAATAAACTCATTTCTAATCCTGTCCATCGTCGTCACTCCTAATAAACATCTCAACAACTTCAGCTCTGCTACCTCCAGCTCCACCTGGAAACTATTGTGTAAACTGCTTGTTTGTAACAGTCGCACTGGATCTGTTCTGTTGGGACTTGCGAGCATCAGGTTGCTTAATCAGTTCACTCGCGACATCGTGATGAATCGATTAAACCGCTGCGAACAAACACCAAATCTAATCACATTTTTACTCACTGTTGTGGTTTTCAGCAAACGATTATGCTTTTGTACACCAATGTATATTTTTTCATTTAAAAAAAAAATCAAGACTGTTAGATTACTGCATTTCTCCGTTTCATTCTCTTTTTATAGCTTTTGTCTACTACAACAGTAACTGATCTGTTTTCAAACGTGATTTACTGCAACTTTACTACATTTCAAATGCTTATTTTGACATTTAACAGCTGCCCTCCAACACACAAGGAAGGAAATGTCCTGGACCTGGTTTTCACCCACCCTACCCCAGCTACAGACATGACTGCCACTCCACTTCCAATCTCTGATCATCACCTGGTTTCCTTTTCAATCACTCTTCCTATTCTACCTAAAAATAATTTACATGTCTTTCTTATCCGTCCTAACCTTCACTCCATCTCTCTCTCATCTGTAGCTTCCTGTACTCTTTCATCTCTTTCTGACCCTGACTCCTTTTCCTCTCTACCCCTGGATGTTGCTACTGACTCCTTCCTTTCATCTCTTTCCTCAACCATGGACCTCCTTTGCCCCTTGACTACAAATCCCAAGAAGACTTCTTGTCCCACACCGTGGCTGTCAGAAGTTTTGCGTAGCAATCGACAAGAACGCAGATCAGCAGAGAGGAAGTGGAGAAAATCACAACTCGATGTAGACCTCGCATCTTTCCGCGCACTCCTGACCAAATTTTCTGCTAAAACTGCCTTCTACAAGGAAAAGCTCGAGGCCTCTGCACAAGATCCTCGTAAGCTCCACAACATCTTCTCTTCACTATTCAACCCCCCTGCCACACCTGCTTTGCCTCCTTCTATGATGAAAAGATTAAGAAAATCTGCCAGACCTTCACTTCCTCCCCAACAATGACTACACAACACAGCCAGCAATCCACTACTTCTCTGTCAAGCTTCTCAACCTTAACAGAAGATGAGATACTGCAAGTCATCCAATCTTGCAATTCCACCACCTGTCCTCTGGATCCAATCCCTTTAACTATGTTTCAGACCATCACACAAGATCTCCTGCCCTTCATCTCCACAATCATCAATGGGTCATTAACATCTGGCCATGTACCAACTACCTTCAAGCAAGCAAGGGTCATTCCCATCTTGTAAAAACCTGATCTGGACTCATCAGACATCAACAACTACAGACCGGTATCACTTCTCTCCTTTCTTTTAAAATCTCTGGAACGCATTGTTTTTAACCAACTGTCTGTCTATCTCTCACAGAACAACCTCCATGATCCGAACCAGTCTGGGTTCAAAGCAGCACATTCCACAGAGACGGCCCTTTTGGCTGTTTCTGAGAAACTGCATGCTACTCGGTCAGCCAAGCTGTCATCTGTACTTATCTTCTTGGACCTTTCAGCAGCATTTGACACAGTCAACCACAAGAGCCTCAGTATCTGCGGAACAGCATGGGAATGGTTTGCTTCCTACCTGGAAGGTTGCTCATACCAGGTAACATGGAGGGGATCCACATCTGCCCCGTGCAGACTCACCACTAGTGTCCCACAAGGCTCGGTACTTAGTCCCCTCCTTTTCTCCCTCTATACCCACTCCATTGGCGAAGTCACATGTCGCTAATGTGGCTCGTTCCTGTCGATTTCTTCTCTACAACATCCGAAGGATTCAACCATTTCTGTCCACACAGGCTGCCCAGGTGCTTGTTCAGTCTCTTGTGATTTCAAGGCTGTACTACTGCAGCTCTCTGCTGGCAGGTCTTCCCCTGAACACTATTCGTCCAATGCAAATGATCCAAAACACAGCTGCATGACTTGTGTTCAATCTGCCCAAGTTCTCCCACACCACCCCACTGCTGCTCCTCCACTGGCTTCCAGTAGCTGCACGTATCATATTCAAAACACTGATGCTTGCCTACAAGGTCAAAAATGGACCAACGCCATCTTACCTCAGAGACCTCATCACACCTCACACTGCACCACGCTGTCTGAGATCCTCCAGCACTGCTCCACTGGTACCACCTTCTCTCAGAATGGAAGGTAGGTATACTTCAAGGCTCTTCTCTGTTCTGGCACCGAGGTGGTGGAATGAACTTCCCCTAGATGTCTAAACAGCGAAGTCCCTGACGATCTTCAAGTGACGGGTGAAGACCTTCATCTTCCTCAAACACTTAAATTAGCACTTTCCATGTTTGCTCTGTAGAATTCAAGAATTATATTTATATTAAGTTTGTAATCTGGTGTACCGGTGTAGATTTATTCATTGCTGGAGACTCAAAGCACTTTTGTACGTCGCATTGGATAAGGGCTTCTGCTAAATTCCGCAAATGTAAATGTATTCTCAATGTTTGTATATTTAATTTATGCATATATCATCTAATTATTATACAAAGATGTTTATCTTCACATCTAAACAAAATATCTGCATATTTTTTAAAGAAAAATTGTCAAAACAATGTATTATATTTTATATTGATTTTTTAAGTATGAGTGTGTCAGGGCAGTGACCAACCGTAGGAAGCGAAAGTAACATAATCATAGTTTATTGAGGTTCAGAACACAAACAAGACTTGAGAAGAGTTACGAACCGTAACGCGGGGATAGTCCTGAATGGGAGTATAATCCACACAGCGGGTGTGATCCACACAGCGGGTGTGATCCTTAGGATCGGAACCAACAGGGAATGCTGGCGGTCAGGAATCTAGTTGATCACTGTAGTCATCAAATAGAACCGACAGCGAGTGTGGTGGAACCGGGACCTTTTAAAGGGAGGAACAGGTGCTGCCGATTAAAGCAGTAAGAGCCTCCGAGGGAGGCGTAGCAGGTGGATCCCTGACAGAGTGTCAACTTGCCATCTGCAATCATCATTAAACACAATTCAAATGTTGATTTCACAAATTTCTTCACCTTGCATACGCCAATGCTGTTTGTTTGTTTTTTACAGAAAGAAACAAACCAGCATGAGTGAATTTGTTCAAAGGAGAAATCCCTCATAAAGTCTTCAGCAAGCAGCTACTATAAGCTTTAAATGTTTAAATTTAAGGTTTATAATGCATTTTTTCAGTACACTTTTAAACATATATATACCCTCAATTAAGGTTTTTCTCTAGTTATAATAAGCAAAACATCTAGTCGAAAAACATTAATCGAAAAATAATCATCCAATTAATTGATTATGTATATAATCTTTTCTTGCAGCCTGAATATATATATATATATATATATATATATATATATATATATATATATATATATATATAAATTCTTATTTATAATCAGATATGTAACTTTTATGTTTCTGTTTATATAATTGGATTACTGACTCGCGTTAAAATGACTTCCAAAATAGTTTAAAAGTTATTAATAAACCGCTCGATGTTCAGCCAATCGGATAACAGACACTGTGATTGACAGCTGAGTGTCCAATTAGCGCAGTCCTGCATGTTCAGGCGCACGAGCCTGCAGCTTTCTCACACGGAGAGCGAATGGATCTCTGACAGAACCTCACCGGAACGCGCGCGCCTGCGTGAGTTACTTCTTCTTCTTCTTCTTCTTCTTCTTCTTCTTCTTAGTAGTAGTAGTAGTAGTAGTAGTAGTAGTAGTAGTAGGATAATGATGATGATGATGATTAATTCTGCAGTATGTTTTAATTGCTGTTTAAATGAACGTTTATGCGATTTGTGTGTGTGTGTGTGTGTGTGTGTGTGTCTGAGAATCTGTATTTGTATGTGCATCTGTTTATTGTGTGTGTGTTTAAAGAGAAAATTATTGTAACGGTATAACACACACTTCCTGGCAGTGTCCTGTCAGATGGACGTCTCTTCTCCTGTTCCTGGACAGAAGAACCTGAGCCCTGATGGCCCGTCTTCAACCCCCCTGAACCCCCTGACTTCTCCCACACCCCCTAAAGACTCCTCCCACTCACCTGCTCCCACGACCACGCCCCCTCTTGGACAGATGCGCCGGGGGCGGGGCTTTGCTACAGCGGTGAAGCAGGTGATTCAGGAAGAGCGGAAGAAGAAAGAGGAGGAACAGGAAAGGGTGGAGCAGGAAGGTAGGATGTTGCACGCACGCACACACACACACACACACACACACACATATAATCAGTCAGCCAATCACATTGATTTACATAACTGTACATCACTGTGTGTGTGTGTGTGTGTGTGTGTACACGTTCTAGAGGATGGACCTGAAGAAGATCTGAGCTTTGAGGAGCTTCTAGAAAAAGCTAAAGCGGGAGATCCTAAAGCCCAAAGCAGGGTGAGGTGTGTGTGTGTGCGCGTGCGTGCGTGCATGCGTGCGTGCGTGTGTGTGTGTGTGTGTGTGTGTGTGTGTGTGTGTGCTTGCAGGAGTTATATTAAGACACACATCTCGTCTTCCACAGAGCTGAATATAGACACATACTGACAGGCGGATTGGATATTTACACACATACATAGCATGGTTTTT
>JAAIIK010018159.1:0-13825 GCA_014706435.1 Silurus glanis | reverse complement strand
AAAAAACATAAACATAAACATAACTGGAAAAAAGAAGTTGTGAAGTTAGACTTGCTTAACAGGGCTAGATAACTTCATTATAAGCCATGTCTAGTTTAAGTTTTATCAGATGAAGGGTAACTTACTGTGGAGCACCTCATTATTGTGTGGGTTAGGGGTCATTTGATCTGGTGTAGAATACCTGGGGGATTTGGGCGACATTTACATTTAACATTGTAAATTCCTGTGTTCATGTTTTCAAGGCCCAGTCTAAAAGGAGTAAGACAAAATAAACTCTGTTAATTATACCAAATTTCTTTTTTTTTTTGACACTTCTGTTCAGATTGTATGTGTATAAAAAAAAGTGGTGCACAGTTGCTGTGGTAGTCTCCAAATACTGTTCCTAATTGAAGTATTAACTCTTTCTGATTTTTCTGATTCATAGATTTTATGGCCATTGTTGTGTATACCCCCCCCCCCCCCCCCCATCTGCTAATGTTAAACTGTACAGCTCTATCAGGAAGCAACAAACCAACAGCCCTAACAGCTTTCACTATAACTTTGCAACAATGGAAAAAGAATGCATTGGACTTGGGTAAACCAACAGAAAAAATGCCCTACCCCACTTTAACCTCAAGTACTTGAATCAAATCTGTTGTGCTTCTTCCAGCATACAGACCATTTCTGAAACTCTTTTTCAGAAATAAAAAAAAAAAAAAAAAAAAAAAAAGAAAAGAAATCACACTGGCCAGATGTTGTTGCCTCAGGACTGCCTCCTTGACTCAGACTAGAGCATGTTTAATGTTGCAGCCACCTACAGTGATCACACAGACCGTTGAACTTAGATTACATCACAAAATGCACTGATTTGACTGTCACCAAGATAATCACCCTACTTACCAACCAGTTCAAACCGAGTTTTGTGCATTCTAAAGACCCGAGATGATTTAGATCAAGCACCAATTGACACCAACACTAAATTTTGTGTTCACTTGAAATTGGAAACCCAAACCTGTTCCAGCATGGCAATGCCCCTGTGCTCAAAGCCAGCTCTATAAAGATATAGTTGTCATGGTTTGGATAGGAAGATCTTAAGTGGCCTGCTATAGAGCTGGAACACTGAATGCACCCCAGGCCTCCTCACCTCACCTACATCAGACCCGGCTTTACTAACACCCTTGTGGCAGATGAATACAAATGTCCACAAGCACACCCCGAAATCTAGTGAAACATCTTCCAGAAGAGTGGAGTATAATAATAATAATATGAATAGGCCTGAACTGTATGACAAATAACAAATGAATTTGAGTTTGTTGAATTTGCAATGTATAATGACTTTATTCTTTTTAATAAATGTAGTTTAGATTTTCTGAATACAAATGAATCTTGTGATTTTGCTGCATTTACAATGTGCTTTTTCAATTAATAGACTAAATGCTTCTAATGTTTACATAATTTGTTCTGTTTCTGTTCCATTTGCAGTGTTGGTTTCACATATACCAGTGGCTCATGCCCAAGGTGATTTATTTTTTTCTTTTGAGCTGAGAAGGTGGTGTAGAATTGAACAATTTGTTAATAGGTTATTGCTTACCATTTAGATCGTGTTCTTATTAAATTCACAATAATTACTTTTAAAGAAAAAAAAATAATAATGGTTGCGCTTTTCAGATTTTATCAACAAAACTTGTTAACTCTTTTTTTAAATTAGCCATTAGTAAAGTTTAGTTATTGATCTATCACTTCGTTATGTATTAAACTGCTTCTGTACTAACATATAAAAATGGAACACTGTGTGATCTAAAATTAGTATATATTGTTTTCACTGGGTTTTTGGGATATTTGTTTAGCTCATTTTCCCACTTTCGTTGTTTTCTCTTTCTCCCGTAATAAACATGGTCTTATCATCAACCTCTATTGAGGTTTATTCACTCCCCTATAGCAGAGTGCCAGTGCTCTTACCTCATGCACAGCCAATCTGGTTTCGAGCCGTGCATTCACTGACATGAACAGGTGACACAAACCCAACAATGAGCTGGACCTGAATTATGATCAAATGACTGTGTTTATGGTTAGACAAAGTAACAGTGATGAATCAGCACACCAAACTAGTTCACTATTGGTGTGTGAGTGAAAATGGTAGAAAAGGTTATGAGGGTTAAATACAAATTAATTGTATATATTTTAATTAGATGAGTAAATCAAACATTTGTACAACATAAACTTTGAATTACTGTACATGTTAAATATGTACCTCTTTTCATCAGTGTGCTCCCCAAAATGTGTCTGCATTAAAACTCTGCCACTCTTCATAACTTCAGACCAACAGCAAAACCCAAACCGACTTTGAGAGTGACTCCTCAGAGCTCCATCTACACTGGAGACACCATCACTCTGAGCTGTGAGCTGCAGGGGACGACTCCATGGGAGTTTCTCTATTATAATCGCAATCAGTGGATACAGATTCTAAACAGTGAACCAGTAAATTCATTTAAAGTTACGGTCAATAAAGCAGGAAACACAGTGTACCTGTGTCGTGCACGGAGGAGAACCTACTTCCACTACTCCATGTACTACTATAACAACTACTACTACACAGAATACAGTGAACCTGTCAAGATTACAGTAAGAGGTATGGCATGATGAAAATTTTATAACAGGTTTAAAGTTAGAAGGGATTTGACTATCAATTATTTCATAATTATTGCAATCCATTGTTGTTCTATAATTGAAATAATCTAGAAAGAAATACAGGCACTATCAACAAATAAACCACCTGGATATGAATGAACACATCTTTTAAAAACATGTTTATATCTGCATAGAAGCAGAAATGCAGAAATGCTTGTAATAACAAACCACATAACTTAAATTCTAGATTCTGTTCAAATTCTTGTCATTTAAAAAATATAGATTTGTTTATAACAAGTGCATGTATTGTAATGTTATTTTTCTCATCTATTCCTGATAAGAGACTGCAACATGTCAATTAACAAAAAAATTTTTTCTAACACTTTTCTAACAGTCATTGAAATATTTCATCATGTTTAAAGCTTTATTTATCAAAGTGTGTCTATCTGGCAGTACAGCTGGTATAAAGACACTTCACATGCCCCTGTCAGTAGTGTACAGGAGTACAGAATCTGTATTTACTAAAATGTATTTACAAAATACAGAACTTTGTATTTCCTGTGTAATAGAGAGACCACAGGCAGTACTGACTGTAGCTCCACAGAACTGGCTGACTGAAGGAGACTCAGTGTCAACTGTCAACATCACAGTGCATGGTGAGTCTTCATGTAGAGTGGCGGTGTTAGAGGAAAAGATAAATATTTCACAAGTTTCAAAGTTGACTACAAGTTCACTTATATTCACACTGATAAAGATGATAAAATGAATCACTGACTGTATAATAATCAACCAGGGACATCAGAGAACATTTGATTTCTCTAAGTTTTTGGTGATTACTGAAACAGACACAGACGTGGACAAAAGTTTCAAGAATGACAAATGTTACTTTTCACAAGTCTGCTGCTACAGTGTTTAGATATTTTTTGTCAGCTGTTAATATGGTATAATGAAGTATAATTACAAGCATTTTGTACGTGTCAATAGCTTTTATTAACTACATTAAGTTTACACAGAATCGATAGTTGCAGTATTGACCCTTCTTTGTTCAAGATGGTTCAAGATGGCAGCACCCTGTATGGCAGTGGCTACTCCGGCTCCGGTAAATAATGTGCAATTTATGCTAAATGTACCTAGTAAATCATCGGAGTTAAAAACAAGACTATCTCTAAAAGACTAGTCACTACAGATACCCAATTATACAAATTAAAGTTAAACATGACAGAACATTAACCTAATGTTCTACATCCCCCTTCTTTAGTATTGCCTTTTGTTGTAACATAGATGCAAAATCAGCTTACACTATCTGAAATTCTTGAACTTGAATCTGAATTTTAAAGCATGTATCAACAAATAAACTGTTGTCATTCAACTGTCACATTTTAGAGATAAAACATTAAACATTTCCCTCTAAATGAAGTAACAGTCTATTTGGAATATTTTACCAACTACAATCAGCTTATTAGATATATTTTGGGCTAGGTCTTGAGATTGCCTGACCGTGTTACATGAAATGTTTTTTTTTTTTTTTTTTTTTGTTGGGGGAATTTCCTCACCACCATAGGCTACAAGCTTTGTGTTCTTTGATAAACTCAATTTCTCATTTCTCTTAATCTTTGTGACTAACGATTCAGAGATTACATTAGGCTCCTGTCAGGTTCTGGACATTTTTTGGGTTAGTTTTTGCTTTGGCCACCAGATGCCGCCACTGGGCCCCTATCCCCTAACTGTTTAATGTCTCCCACCTGCTCCTTGTTAGTGTTGTCTATGTAAGTGGCCCCTTTTGCCTTGATCTTTGTTGGTTCACTCTGTCAGGTGCGAGAGCGGGTCGCAAACCTTGGTCGCTAGAGCGAGTGGCAGACACTAGCAGTCTGCCACAGGGAGGCGTTGGAACCCAACTGCAGAGACACACTAGATGTGCAATGGCATTATTCTTTAATGAAAACAATTAATGCAAAAAACAGCTTGGAGAAAAAGTAAAACAAATATAAACACAGGCAGAGGGGGTTTACCAAAACAAAATAACCAAAATACAAATAAGTAATGACAAAACAGGAAGAAGAATCTCAGGAAGACAGGAGGTACAAGGAGACTAAAGTAGACTGGAGGCTTGGGAAAACTCGGGAGAACAGAAAAGCCAAAAGACTAGAGAAGACAGGAGAAGCCAGGAGACTTAGTAAGACAGAAGACTAAAGAAAACTCAAGAAAAGCAGCAGACAAAGAAATCAAACAAAATTGAAAGACACTCACTAAACAGAACAAACAAACCCACACATATCCAAATGCAAATATCAAGACAGACAAAACCACAACAAAAATAATGACAACTGTACCACAACAAAAGTGAAGACAAATATAATGAACCAACAAAGACCAAGGCAAAAGGGGCCACTTAAATAGACAACATTAACAAGGAGCAGGTGGGAGACATTAAACAGTTAGGGGCTAGCGTGTAAGGGATAAGGGAGTAGGGGATAGTGGCCCTGTGGCAGCATCTGGTGGCTAAAGCAAAAACAAACCCAAAAAATGTCCAGACCCTGACAGCTCCTGTGTCAATCTTGAAATCAACTGACTGTCCATTGACGTGCATTGTGCTGATTGGTTCGGATTTTGAAATTCCTATTTTCACTGTTTGTATAGCCGTCTTTTCAACTGACACATCATCCGCATAGAATGACTCATCTGTACTATCTTTGGAATCTCCCTTTGCTTTGAGCTGATTTATTGCTTTTCTTTGTCTATTCAATGTTGATGTAGTCTTGCAGCACTTTTTAAAATGGTTCTATTTATCACATTTATGGTACTGCTGACGATAAGTTACATATCTTTCCTTTTTCTTTTTTGGCTTCCTGTTTTCCTCCACAACTGCTGCAGTTTAGTATTATTTGAGAGGTTCTGCAGTCAGAGTTAGATTTTTGTTTTGGTCCTTTGTGTTTTGTTTTTTGTTCTATGGGGCACACTATCCACATTAATATTGCTGTGCTTGGGCACTGCAAGAGTCTTTGAGTGCATATCGGTCAGCTCATAAATTTTACACAATTCTATTATTCTTCATAACATTCTGAAGTATATGCTAATCACCAGCATAAAAACTGGGACAGTAGACTTTGTGAAAATTAATATTTGTGTCATTCTCAAAACCTTTGGCCATGGCTTTAAATTGTGTCTTTAATGTAGAGTGTAAAGTGCCAAACTGTTTTATATCACTGAGCTTCATCATTAAAAATACATGCAAAGTGCAGTGTGTTTCACCTTCACTCATAAGCAAAGATGTAGATGTTGAAGAAAGCTGGGGAAAAGAACTGAAAACATCTGTCATGTGTGACAGTTTATCTGCACCCCATTCACTCCTCTATTCTCACAAATACCTTTGTTCACAATTAATGGCACCCTGACCTAATTTTTATGGCTGTATTTATCGACACTGCTTTGTGCACTCAGGAGTGCCACCCCTACACACTGTTAAACATAATGTTTAAACAGCATAATGTGGTCTCTCAAGTTTCATATATTTTCGAAAACACGGTAGCTTTCCCACTTGATATTGTCACATTTCCACCTATTTTTGAGCGGATTTTGAGATATTATGAGCAGAATATCAGATGCTTCCATAATTCAGGCTACAAAGGTTATATATAGATTAAATAGCGATAACACATATTATACATGTAATGTTTACTGTTCTAGAAGATGGTGTGATCCTGGAGAGTCCTCTCTATCCTGTGAATGAGGGAGATCCTCTGACTCTACACTGTTTATATCGCGACACCAACCCCTTAAACCTCCGAGCTGATTTCTATAAAGATGGATCAGTCGTCCAGAACCAGACTACAGGAGAGATGATCATCCATAAAGTCTCAAAGTCAGATGAAGGTTTCTACCACTGTAAACACCCAGAGAGAGGAGAGTCACCGAAGAAGAAGAAGCTGAGAAGCTGGATCTCAGTCAGACGTGAAAAATCATTTCAATATTTATTTAACTGTGACTTAATAATGCTGAACTCAGTATCCCTACATAATGTAACCTATAGTGTGTAGTTTATCTTAATCTGTGTACAAAATGCAGTGTGTTCATATGCCATGTTACTCCTGTTTCCAGAAATTAACATTACTGGACTTTGCTTGTACTGCAGTTTGAGCAAAAACATGTTCAGTTCAGCATGAATAAAGTGATATTATAATTATTATTGTATTATGTATATCGTCTATCACATGTAGAAGCTCCATTCTCAGTGCTCATGCTGATCAGTAGTGTAGTGACGGCATCTCCATATCTGCTGGCCACCATCATTCTGCTGGTCAAATGTTACAGAGCTCGAGGTAAGAACTCTTACAATATATTTCACACAATGAACAACTTTAATGAGCACAAGAAAAATATTCATCTTAGGAAAATAGAAATCATTTTACTCAAATTCACACTTAAGTGTAAATGCAATTGTTCTTAAATGCACTTAAAGTAAGATTTAAATGTAAGTATATGATATAAAGTTCACATGTGACATATGCTTGAATTGTAGTTCCATTTTACCTTCACTAAGGTACATTAAGTAAAAATAGTGCAGACATGTATTTGATAAGATGTGCTGACTTCTCCATCATAGTAACAGCCATCTCTGAACTACGTTCTGCTGTTAATGAAGATTTCTAAATGAATTATTTTCTAACACAATTTTCCTGAAGCACTGTGACTCATCACTTTACTGTCTTTCATAAGCATTTAACCTAACCCTGTTTATTCTTTGTTCAGGACGAGACCAAATGTAATCAGAATGTCATTGTAAATTTCTTCAACAGCTCACACTGATGAAGACAGAATTGAGAATCAGTCATAGAGGAGTGAACAAAGATCATCTATTAAAAGAGGATGCATTTACTCTCAAATCATTTTATTATTGCTCATTCTTTAGTGTTTAGTTGGGATTTTAAAATAATACTGATTTGTCATTTTAATGACATGGTGTTATTTGCATTTTATAGACATCATTGTTGTTCTGAATGGATTTATTTAGCTAAAGCCTGCAAAACTCCTCATGAGGTAAAAGTTACCATGTGTGTAGTCTGAAATAAAGCCTACATGCTGCTTAAGCAAAACAAAGTAAAAAATATGTGGAAATATTCTCTACAAATATTTTGTTCAAGAGAAAATGTTAATGCATTGACTGAGGGTTGAGTTGTGCTTCTGCAAAATACCATGTGGGAAATAAATGTGTCTGCTGTTCAAGTGAGTTTAATACCAACATGATGACCTGCACATTCAGGTGTGTTGTGTGCTAGGACATGCACTAGTGAGATTTGCTTAATTTCTCAAGAGTTTTATGGTTTGAAGTGCGTAAGTTGAAAATGAAAATGTGCAGTGAAATAATTTCCAGTGTAGGTTGTATTTTCTGTAAAGAGCAGTTGGTGAAAATCTCAGTGTTACTTGAGATAAAGGAAGTTAAACTTTTCATGTATGCAATAGAAAAAACAAGTTGATTTATCTGAATTATAGTGGGGATTTAATAATATGTTTTGTATCTTCTCATTATAGGTTCTACTACTGTTGTATTTGCACTGCTGTGTTTTCTTCTGTTTCTTTGAGATTAGCACGAGTTGAATTATGATACGTAGACTTCCAATCCCAGTTCTCGTTTTATTTGGCTTTTCAGATGTG
This sequence comes from Silurus glanis, assembly GCA_014706435.1. Taxonomy (NCBI): domain Eukaryota; kingdom Metazoa; phylum Chordata; class Actinopteri; order Siluriformes; family Siluridae; genus Silurus; species Silurus glanis. The sequence continues at coordinate 5,569 of JAAIIK010018159.1, read as the reverse complement.
TGAACTTTAATTGTAGTTTTGTGTGGAGATTTGTGGAGAAATTGTTTCATTTAATTATTTAAATGCATCATTCAGTTCATGGTATCAAATTATTAATGCCAGGTTTTTATCATATAAAGTATAGGTAATATACTGAGAAAACTCTTGTCATTGTTAATGTGTAGTTGTTTACTATTTTGTATTTTTATATACATATATTTTTATATATATATAAAAAATAAATATAAAAAGATACAAAGATTAACATTGCCTACTTTATTTTTATTGCTTTTAATTTAAGTATTCATTTCTTGTCAGTCTCTTGTCTCCTGATGTAATATTGGAATTTCCCACATAGGATTAATAAAGTGTTTTGGTAAAAGCAGGGGATCACTGGATCCTGCACTATTATTCATTGTAAGTAAAGGATCTCAGTACAGTAAAGTTGAGGAGTAAATGAAGAATCAAACAGACACTGATGTACAGGACTAACATTACAGTGAAAATGTCCAAAACACAACACAGGAAATGAATACTGTAGCAGTGGCAGTGATTCAAGCAATTAAAAGCTCCTTATTAAATGAACTACAAGATTTAAATTGTAATCCCTGCTGGATAAATTCCTCACCAGAACTCAGTTACCCAGAATTTTATCTTTTATCTGGATTACCTGCACTTTGTCAAGCAAATTATTTAAAACCAAGATTTAGCACAGTCTTCATCTGCTCTTCCTTTCTCTTTACGGGAGGAGCAGGCGGAGACAGGCTTGAGATGGGAAACATGGAAGGTCTGGTGAATCCGGAGGACTGAGGGGAGTTTGAGTCAGACAGCCACAGGGTTGATAACTTTAGAAATGGGGAAGAGTCCCATAAAGTGTCGGGTGAGTTTCCTGCAGACAGCTTTGAGAGGGAGGTCTTGAGTGGACAGCCAGACCTTCTGGCCTAAATGATAGCAGGGCCATGGGGTTTGCGGTTTTGCCCAAAAGGAATAATTGCGAATCCCAGGAACCTGTAGCTGCTTGAATCAGGGTGAGGCCATTCCTTGACTGCTTGGATTCAGCCCGGGTCAATTTGTATCTTGCCTTCTGATAGCATGAACCCTAAGAAGTAGGTGGTGGTGACATGAAACATTTTTCGGCCTTTACATACAAGTTGTTCCGAAGGAGACACAGACCATACTTGGTGGATGTGTTCTTCTTGGGAGCAGGAAAAAATGAGGATGTCATGAAGGTAAACGAATACTAAATGTTTAAGCATGTCTTGGAAAATGTCATTGACAGCAGGAGCGTTGGTCAGCCCGAACGCATTACTAATTACTTGTGGTGTCCAGAGGGGATGTTAAATGCTGTTTTCCACTCTTCCCCCTCCCGAATGCGAACCAGGTAATAAGCGTTCCTCAGGTCCAACTTCGTGAAGATAGTGAATGCCTGGAGGAGCTCGAACACTGAAGACATAAGTGGCAGGGGGTAACGGATATTTACCATAATGGCGTTGAGCTCATGAAAATCTATGCATGGGCAGAGGGTCTTGCCTTTCTTCTCCACAAAAAAGAACCCGGGCACAGCTGGGGAGGTGGAAGGGTGAAAGATACCGGCAGAGAGAGATTCCAGTATATACTTGTTCATGGCATTCCGCTCGGGCCCTGACAGATGGTATAAAAGCCCAAGGGGTGGAGAGGTCCCAGGCAGCAGGTCAACAAAAAACAACAGTGCAGAACCCAAGAATAGACAAACACAGAACAAAAACAGTTTAAAAACACAGGTCCAAAAACAAAACAAAAGGTCCTGACAAAAACACAGAACAGGAGACAAGTTAAGCAGATTTTATTTTAATAAATTTTATATTATTAATAAAAAAAATCCTGTCTGGCAACACTGGGGATCATGAACACTTGTTATATGTTTTCGAGGAGGAAAAGAAAAATAGCGCTTGTACTGGCATCTTGTACTTAATCTTGTAATCTTGTAATTAATGTATACATTGAAAATATGACCAACTATAAATGACACATGTAAAAGAAAAATGGTAAAGAGAAAAACTAAAATTTGAATTTAAATTGTTTTTACTTAAAATCTACACAGTGACTACATAGTAAATGCATTATGTAAATAAATATGGGCTACTACTAATCATTAAGTATATTTAACAAGATAAAATGTTAAACAAGTGAAATAGTTAAACAATTATTTTCATAAAGATAACTTGCATCTATTAACATCTACAAAGATTACATTCATGTTGTTCTTAGAAACACTATTCTAAAGTCTGAGACATAGCTAAAAAATTGAATCTGGCCAAACATGGCTTTTTTGCCTCTGTACTGAACAGTTCTCCCATTACACCATTATGGATGAAATGGTTCCCATTTGCCCCTTTCAATAACCCATGAATTTGAAGCCCATATACTGTATACGCAAACATACTATTGAAAAATTAATATAAAGATTGGTATTGAGCAATATTTTCTTTTCAGTCACAGTGTCTGGTTTCCTGTGACTTTTCAGCAGGTCCAACTCTCTTGGAAAGTCATCGTAATAAGGGCACAAAAGCCGCTGGTGGGTTTTTTAACTATCGCTTTGCTGTCTGAAGCTTCATCAGTGTAGACAGACACATGGCTCACTGCAGAGAAAGTAAATGCATATGGTTGCATTAATATGCTTATAAAAACACTTTCCTCCTGATATTACTATCAATGGTGATACAAATTACTAAACAGCTTGAATTAATATTACAGACTTCAGCATCAAATGAGTAGGTTATTTGTCTGCTTAGTATTTTAAATGTTTACTACATACTATGGCATACACTTGACCAAGCAGGATGTAATGACTGTTGTGAAGTTGTGAAGGCAGCTACCAAAATAACATGTATGACCGCTTCAGACATTACAGATTTTGAGAGGTAGGTTTTTGTGTATAAGGATTTTTGTAATAAAATAAAAATAATAAATGAATACAAATATATAAACATTTCTTACTTCATGTTGAATGGATTTTCTTTTAATCTTTTATAAATGCAATCAGATTTACCTTCATACTATGATGCAGCTCTGAGTATACAGTATCATCACCCACACTGGTCTTTTCTAGTTGGGAACAAGAAACAAATGAACCTACAGAACATCTACAGAACTGTTTAATTCCGAAGTCTGATTGTTTAGGAGGTTTTTCCAGGCACATTGTAGTAAATTATTGTTTCTATATTAACAGCTTATTCTCGTGGATTTGAAAAGAATTTCTAGTATCTTCCTGACATAAGAAGCTGCTTTTCCCCTATTAATTTAGAGAGAGGGAAAAGAGAGGCCTAAACAAGAACTGTTTATAAGTTCAATATAAAATTGAACTAAAAGTAATACAAATTACATATTATCATAATTAATAAAAAAACTTAGGGAATATTATAGGAAAATAAAAAAAAACATGATTTTACACGATCCTCTTATAGACCTTTTTCCTTTGTAAAAGAACCAAACAGAGTGTTTTATTCATTATACTTGTAGTCATCATACCTTGTGCACTCTGCACTTTTTGAATGGGCTTTAGTTGAACCTCAGCATAAGTCACATCATTATTGTCAAGTTCAGCATCAGCACCTGCAGAAACAGAGAACAAAACCATGGCAATGATCTTTAGTAGTATACTACATGACTGAATGTGATTACTTGCCAGTTTTGTATTTTAATATATGCATTAAATGTGCATAATTTAGCATTAAAAACACTACCGTTCTTCCTGCTTATTATCTTTTTCTTCATGACCTGTGCGTAAGTGTCTTCACTGCTCTGAGCTCCAGCTCCACCTGAACACAGTGCAGTGTGTTAATCACTACAGGACACTTCTGAACTTTACTGTATAGAGTTCATCTATAGTTAAGTCTCCAACAGTGAGAGGAAATGTCTAAAATAAAACATTAATCTGTTAAACTAGTATCTGCCTGATCCACTATGACATAAAGGTGTTCATTTGAGACAATATCCGTTGTGAAACGTGCTAAAGAAATAAACATGACGAATTCATTTTCTATAGAATACAGAGAAAAATACTAAATACAATATCTAAATTAACATTGAGGTTAATTACAATAAAAAGGAGATTATTTATATTTATAAATGAACAGATTAAGAAATAATCAGTCACTGAGACAGAATCTGACCAGTCTGAAGTGGTGTGTATCCTGACTGAGAATCTTCATCTCCTGATCGCCGCTGATTCTGCTCTGATGTTTGACTGGATTCCAACTGCTTTTCTATATAGAGAAACAGATTCTACATCATATAATACATATATACATATAGCTCAATGGCCAGCCCTTTATACCCATTCCCACATTCCAGACTTTATACCCATTCCCACAATCAAGCACCCATGGGGGCTTAAGGGCCTTGCTCAAGAGCCCAAGCGTGGCAGCCTGGTATGGCCAGGACTTAACAACCCCAAATGCAAAATCCAATGCCTTATCCACTAGGCTACCACCTCCCCCAAAATTATGTTTTACAACTTAAATATAAAGATGCAATGAAACAAATGAAAGAAAACAAAAATGTCATTATTATAACATTACCACAAGTTTTATGTTTATAATAATAGTATTCAATAATTAAAATTATGTGGTGTTTACAAAATTACAGCAGGCATTTCTAAATTTATTAGGTGTCAGTATGTTTTGCCTTTCAGCAAATAACCTTTAACCGTTTTTGTCATTTATATATGGCCATACTTTAGCAAAAGTAATTATTACCTTTCTTCATTTTGTAGAACCACAGCAGGATCATTAAAATCAGCAAAACAATGAACAATAAAACCAAACTCAGTCCAACAGCCAATCCTACTGTTTCAGCACTGGGTCTAGAATCCAACACTAGAAAAACAGAAGACAAAATATCTTAAACACTGCACGAATAAACTGCATTGTAAAAAAAATAAAAATAAAGTTAAATTTGTAATTAAGTTTGGAGAAGTCAATGATGGTGTCTACTGTAGTGAAGATGCTCAGTGGCAGAATAATTCTTCAGCCTAGTGGATGTTGTACTAATGAGCAGATAAATAAAAGTGATCTATAAGTATTTCACAACAAATAATGAAAGTAAAGCAAATTGCAAACTGGGCTGAGTGAAAACATCAAGAGGATCTTCTAAAATCTTCTAAAATGCATGTAGCTTATAACAAAACACTGCTGTCTAAACATAATGTTGAAAAAAGCATGTGAGGGTGGCACTCCTGAGTGCACAAAGCGCTATCAGTGAACATGGGCATTTAAAATATTAGTGTGCCATTCATTGTAAACAAAGTTTTTTGTGAGACTGGAGGAGTGAAGAGTGTGTAGAGAGAAATGTTCACAGATGAGAGCACTGAGCTCTATGCTCTTCCTTTCCACTCCATCATATACATCTACATGTACTGTACATCTACATTACAGACACAATTTAATTATCATAACATTAAACATAAATCTAAAATGAATTAGTTGCACATAGCAGTAATCAACATAAACAGTAAGAAATCAAATGTGCTCTGACCTCCCTGTTTGATTATTCCCCAGTTATTCCTCACCATGAACTGTGATGTTGACAGGATTACTGTTTTCTCCAGATT
>JAAIIK010018149.1:1957-33144 GCA_014706435.1 Silurus glanis | reverse complement strand
TATATATATATAATATATAAAAAAGTAACCCAGATGCCTCCAACAAGAATTGAATGTGCAGACACTGTACTTGTATTCTTTCTCTGCACAATGAATATTGTACTAATTGGGTAAATGGGCAAGGGTCGTTGTTTTGAAGAACGCCCAGACTGGTCTGCTACGACAGGAAGCCACAGTAAATAAAACAACCAGTAAGTGGTGCGCAGAAAAGCATCTCATCAGGTTCATCTTCTCTCAGCAATGAACAGGAATCCGACGCAACCTTAGCCAAAGCTTTAAAGATACGGAACAAGTGAAGATTGAAAACAAGAATAGGAAAACATCATCTGGTCTATTTCTGGAATTTGCATTCTAAGAATACCATTGAGCTCAATCCTTATACAAATATTGTTTATTCGAGTTACTGTAGCCTTCCTGCGATGCTCATCAGACCCTTCTAATCAACAGAGCATTTATGGCAGAAGAACTTCTTTAGTTTCATGCTCAGTCACTTACATCACATTTTTCCTTTTGTTTGATATGTACATTAACCAAAACGCTCGGTCTGTGATAAATGCCTTGCGCTGCAGCCAAATGAATGATTTATAGTTGCATGAAAATGACAGATGTACAGAATGTAGATTATACAGTAATAATTTGGCTGATGATGGTATCTGTAAACCAATAGAAGGATATACATGCATTTAAAAAGTATTGAGACCCCCTTCACTTTTTTACATTTTATGTAACAGCCTGATTTTCTTATTAATCTACACTCATGACCCCTCAATGACAAAATAATCAGAAAAATTGAAAAATTTTTTGTAATTAAAAATAATAATAAAATAATCGCATGTACATAAGTTTTCAACAACATTAGAAACGTTTGCTCAGGTGCCTGTAATTTCTTTAGCTTGTTGCAGATCTGTTTCTACACCTTGACTGGAGTCAATCTGTGGAAAAGATTATTGAATGGACATTATTTGGAAAGACACACACCTTTCTATAGAAGGCCTCACGGCTAACAATACAGATCAGAGCAAAAACCAAACCATGAGGTCAGAGGACCTGTCTGCAGAGCTCAGACACACGATTGTTGCAAGGCTACAAAAAATACTCCTATGGCACTGAAGATTCCAAAGAGCACAGTGGCATAATTCTCAAATGGAAGACGTGTGACACAACCAGGACTCTTACAAGAGCTGGCCGCCCAGCCAAACTGAGCAATCAGGGGAGATAGGCCTTAGTAAGAACCCGATGGTCACTCTGACTAAGGTCCAGAGATCTGTGTGAGATGGGACAAAATTCCAGAAGGACAAACATCACTGCAGCCCTCCAACAATCTGGGCTTTATAGCGCAGTGGCTAGATGAAAGCCTTTCCTCGGTACAAAACCCATGAAAGCTCGCTTAGAGTTTTCCAAAAGGCACCTGAAAAGTGTGTGGAAAAAGATTCTGTGGTCTGATGAAACCAAGATTGAACTATTCGGCCTCAATTCTAATTGATATGTCTGGAGGGAACCAGGCACCGCTCCTCACCTGCACAAAACCATCCCAACAGTGAAGCATGCTGGTGGCAGCATCATGCCAGGGTTTTTTCTGCAGCAGGGACTGGGAGACTGGTCAGGGTTCAGGGAAAGCTAATGGAGCAAAGTACAGAGATCTCCTCAATACAAACCTGTTCCACAGCACTCAGGACTTCAGACTGGGCTGAAGGTTCACCTTTCTACATAATAATGACCCTAAACACAGCCAAGACAACAGGAGTGGATTAGGGACGACTCTGTAAATGTTTTAGAGTGGCCCAGCCAGAGCCCTGACCTCAAATCTATTGAACATCTCTGTCCTGAAAGTGGCTCCACCGACACTCAGCATCCAGAGAGGATTTGCCCTGAAAAATGGCAGAAAATCCCCCAATCCAGGTGTGTAAAGCTCATTGTGTCAAACCCTAAAAAAGACTCGAGACTGAAACTGCTGCCAAAGGAACTTCAACTAACTACTGAGTAAAGCGTCTGAATACTTATGGACATGTGATCTTTTTTTTTTTTTTTTTTTTATTATTATTATTTTAACTGATGGTTTTGGTTTTATCAGGCTGCAACACTGTGTGTGTGTGTGTGTGTGTGTGTGCGTTTATATATTTATATATAAATGAATGGCTGTCAGATTCTGTAGACTAAAATATACAGGAACAGGATTTTTGCTCTTGCAAGGTGATTAATCTGGTCTTTCTGTCTCTAACTCCAGAACAGTACTGACATGACATACTGAGGATTAAAAAAAAAAGTTGAAGAAAGTTTATATTGCAAAGTTTAGAAAATACCTGAATATTTACAAAAAAGAGAAGTTAATATAAACTTTTGATGTGTTTATGCTCTTATTCCGCTGTTCACAGCAAATCTAAGTTATGATAAAAACATTATCTTAAATAATGAATGCAAAATTAAATCTGGTGACAAGTCAATAATTAGCTATTTATGCTGTGATGAATTTTCTACATGTGATAAATGTGTCCTTGAACAAATGCTCTAATTATAGTAGCGATTTCACCCCATTGATCTAAACTCATCCCAAAACAAATAAACCTCATTAATATACTAACTTTGTCCTAAAACAGTAACTCACATCAGCTGTAACTCGAATCACAGGCTTGTTCCATGTTTCATTGTTTCTAAAGTAACATTAAAAATACTAAATAAGCCATATTCATTTTATATTTTTTCCTGTGGTATGAGAGGAATAAAACAATTTAGGAAACACATTACTGGTAATCAATAAACTTCTGCTTCATACGAGGCCATGACACTATTCTACAGTAGGACACCTCATGTTTTGTTCGTTCTTTATGAAGAAGTTCCCAGTCCAGAAAGTCACATAGGACAATAAGAATATAACGGTGATGAACAAATGGAAAAGTTGCTCAAATTTTTTTTTTCACAAAAAAGAGGGACACAGATATTTTAAACACAGCAACAGTTTGTTTCACCCCTCCCTTCATTCAGCATGTACAGAAAACATAGAAATACAGCCAGAAGATACAAACAGCACTGATGAATGAGAAAACAAGTTCAAGATCTTTATCAGTGCCTGATATAATTACAATACAGTGGGAAAAGAAAAGACAGAAAACAAAGGCATCATAAATAATTGACAAAACACAAAGCAGGTAAGAACAGAGGAACAAAAACCTGAAGATACAGAGAGATAACAGGAGGGTGAAGTAGACAAGTGTGAGTCAGGATGGAGACATGGCCGAGAAGACCGAGCAAGATTTCTTGAAGAAAGCCAGTCAAGAATAAAGTCCAGAAAATGATCATCTGTAAACAAACAGGGATGATCAAAGCCTCATTACAAAGTAAAAACACTTCTCTTTTGTCTGCTCGTTTTCCACACAAACACATGTCACTTCACACCACACAACAGCAACATTAGGAAGTGTGTGAGTTCACAATCACAACATAAGTGCAGAGAAGCATTTCAGCCAAGCAAGAAGTTACTACAGGTTATACCACAGCGCTGCGACATTCGGAATATCACTGACTTTAATTTCTCATTCGACTACTGACATTTCTAAAGCTGTAACGTGGAAAAGACGTACAAACGCATGTTATCTCTGAGTCAGTGATGTTTTTGACCAGTGACCAGTCTCCACCAGTGCCAACACTTTGCATCAATCAGAAGTAAAGCTGTCACGATATTTTGACAGAGGAAAGTCCTTTTCTCAATATTTCTCAATAATATGATGCACTGCTTTATTTTGCCTTATTAACCTAAAAATAGAAACCAAATCAGGAAACGTTTATAAATGTGACAACAGGAATGAACTCATTTTACTAAATTTAACCATAAGTGGTTAAAAAAGTGTGATGTATTTTTTTATTAATGAAGAATTGTATTTGATGACTAATTGCTGTGGTATAAGAGAAATAAAACACTTCAGGACATGCGGCTAATAAAAAGAAATCTTTTTGAAGCTTCACCACCACATTGTTTATAAATTGTGTATGACGCATGACTTGTCTTGTTTTATCGCTCAGGTAGTTATGATTCTGGCATTTTTGCTTTCAGTGGATTTTTCACGTGTCATACAGGCAAATAACTCCATGCAGTGTTTTTAATCATAAACAGTGAGTTAGCAGCTCTTAAGCACCACACAAACACACACACACACACACACACACTACTCAAATCAATCTAATATTACACTTGCAGTGGCACTTTAAACCAAAGCCCAACACACTGCATTTCTGCATCCACTATGAAATAAGGCACAAACTCGTGACTCAATTGGGTGCTGAGTCTCAGGCACTACAGTGGCACATAGGCATCTGAAATATCAAGCATGTGCATGTGTGTACACACAAAACACACAAGGCCAAGTAATTACATAGAGGTCATGTCGTTGAGGGCGTGATCCAGCTCTTCACTAATGGCCTTGTACTTGAGTTTCTGAGCATAAAGCTCATCTGTTTACAGAAAAATAAGAAAGGAACAGAAAATGTAACACCAAAAAAGGCAAAGGCAAATTCAGATCAGGAGGAAGCATTGAGATAAAAAAAAAAAACCAAACACAATTATGACCTTCGAGACAGGAAACGCAAAGTAAAGAACATAAGGTGAATGAGAAGAATAGACATCTCTAGCTTAAGGATAGGGTTCAGAACTTCTTACCTTCCAGGTCATCGATGGTCTTTTCCAGCTTTGCTACAGACCTCTCAGCAAACTCAGCACGAGTCTCAGCCTGATAAATCACACACACACACACACACACACACACACACACACACACATTTTTAAAAAGAAAAAAAAAAAGAAAAGAAAAAAAACAACGTTAACTAAAGTTAAGTGAGACTAATTTTTTTTTTTTTTTTTAAGAACTAGACCAGCGAACCTCCTTCAGCTTATCAGTCAGGATTTTGATCTCCTCCTCATATTTGTCTTCCTTCTGGGAATACTGGAGACATAAGAAAGGAGAAAAGCCACATCACTATGCCATCGAAATAACCGTATAAATATTTGTTTAGAAATCTGTTTTAGTTGAATGATTTCAGTTGCTCACACAGACACAGTAACAAGTGCTTCTGCATGGAAACCTGAACTCTAAAACAAAAGCCCCCTTGAGGCAGGCGGATTGTTCAGGAGGAAAAAGAAGGTGTTTTGTTCTTAACCTTTCTGCAACGCCAGATCTTAAACAGATCAGGACATGTGCATAAGAATGTGGCTGTAACAGCAACAACGCAGTAGGTACGACGCAGGAGAACAGCCATCAACAGCAAACTTCAAGCCTGTACAGAATACACGTCCTTGCAGGGTGACTCATTATTGTTTTAATGCCAACTGCACGAAACAGGTACTTAGCATTTCTCTATTGCCTCATTTTTACCACTAATATACATAAAGCTAAACACCAGTATACCAGTGTCGCTGAGCTCTTAAATCTGAGACCTTTTAGAGATCATCAAATTGTTATGTACACGAAATAGCAGACTGCAAACAACTTTCTGAGGTGTAAAAACACGCCCATGTACACTGTGCCACGTCACACACCTCGGCACGCATTCACTCGGGACATAACGGCGAGGTCTGCTGTGTGTTATTCCTTATACAGAACTGTTTATAAAATAGTATCAACAGTAACATAAAAGCTGTACCAAATACTAAGATTTTAATAAACCTCATTAGATACAAGTTCATTTGCAATAAAGTCTGCTCATGTGATCCAGCAATGCAATGCATTCCCACGTGAACTCAAGCACATATTTAAAACAAGGTACAAACACCCATGCACAACGTCCGAACCCCATGTACATCTCGCAGTTCCTGAGGGACTCTTGTGATCAGACACATTAGCATCAGATCAGATTACTGTAGGCATTACTGAGAACCTTTAGTAAAAAAAATACTCCAGACTATATGCATTGCTCTTCACTTCTTTCCATTTCTGTGTAGAAGCAGCAAAACAGCTCATGGTGTGAATGTAGAATTTACTCACAGGCATCACTGCTATTTATCAATAGCTCAAATACATAATGTGGTTAGTTTCTGTAACTTTCCATTCTGATCAATAATAGTGAACCTCACATTAATTTCTTATCTTATGGTGCTCCTAAATCAATAACCTTAATAAAAATGCAACACTTGAATAATGCATTGATGAACCATTAGGTCTAGTTACAAAATATGTGGGTAAATACCGATACATGCATTTAAATATTTCAATGATTTCAAAACATTTTGTACTTATTCTGTCAGACAGCTGTTGCATAATTAGAACTCAATGATTTAGATTTTTATGTGATTACAAAGTAATTACTAGCTGTTTTGGTGATGAATCTTCAGGGCTGATTTAATAAAACATGTAAGCCTGCAAAGCCTCATGTAAGTCATATTCACTTGAATTAGTGTGAACATGTCATAGCTGAGGTTCATCAGGGGAACACATTCAGAAGATTGAGCTAATTGACCTTTAAGGCAAGTTTAAGTGATGCAATTACAAATGATCCTGGATTTTAGAAGCTAATTTAACACCCAGAACAAAGCTACACTTGACTTCTGAGAGAGAGGAGCTCTGGATAAACTGATTAGTGACTCAGGATTAGCACTCAATTCTCTCCTTTTGATTCGGCTCCATAAAGCTCAATGTTACGTGAGTGAACGTTTGGCATTTCAGTGTGAATGTGAAACAGCAGCACAACCAAGAAAAGGCCACTTGTGAAGGAATATGATCAATTTACATCCACATGAGTGTACAGGAGTTCCTGAGTGTGAAATCGAATGGATTTGATTTGAAGGAAAAGGAAGGAGGGTATGATGATGCTTATATACAACCCTAGACATATTATTGTACACAGTACAGCATTTCCCATTCTAGCAGTTATGATCAATGTGCTGCTCTCGTGAGAACAAGGACGTGAGCTAAGAAGGGCTTACGAGCTTTGTGTTTATTATCTGTATAATAGAAAATAAAAAAAGGTTCATGAGATACCAACACACAAACAATGGTCCCCAAAAGGCTAAAGCAACACACACTCCCTACCTTCTCAGCCTGAGCTTCCAGACTCTTTAGATTGTTGGTGACATTTTTCAGCTCCTCCTCCAGTTCAGCACACTTACTGAAAGCAGGATGAGCATTTTGATTTTTGGATAAGCAGCAAGAACAGAAAGGGGAAAAAGAGGAGAAAGGAGCATGAAGGGAAAAATAAACAAGGAAATAAAGCATTTGCAAAGTCAGTGAAGAACAAAGTTTAGAGGTGGACAGAAAGAAGAACTGCAGTTAATAAAAAAAGGAAAGGTAGCAATGTGAAGTGACAATGTGAAGCTTTTTATTATAATTATTTTTATTTTTTTTTACATCTCCAAGAAACTAAAGAGAAATCTACAAGTGCATATTTACTGGTTGAAAAAGGCAAAAGTCCTACAACTACAGTATAAACTGCACATATTTAGATGTTCAGCTGTGTGAGTGGTTGGCAAGTGCGTATTGTAACGATGGTAATGTAGCACTTGTTCATGCTTGTTCATGCTGGCCAGGTTCTTAATCAAAACAATCATGCACACTGCAACAGAATGCTGGCTGCAACAGTGTTAGCCCAGATCAGGTAGAAAGAAAAGAATGAAACAGACTGAAAGCTACAGAGAATAGCAGAGATCAAAGTTGGCCATGGATGGAGGAAGGAGCCTGGTTGACTTTTTTAGCTTGACTTTAATTAAAAACAAAATTTTTTTTTAAATATTTGTATACTTTTTTAAATTATAATTATATATATATATATATATAATTATATATATATATATATATATGTAAAATTTTTATCATATCATGAATTTTGTTCTTTTTTTTCATTTTTCCCTTTCCCCCCATATTAGACATCCCCAGTGTATACACTCAGCACATGTAGCACTTCTACCTTGTTCTCAGAAGCATGCAGAGTCTTCAGTGTTTGGTCCAGCACCCTTAGCTCCTCCTCAAACTGCTTCTTTTTACTGTTAGTTTAGTTCGAAGGAAGCAACAGGGATCAAACATGCACAAAAACAAAGGGGAAGGGGATAGTTGAGGACACAGGGGAAAATTCAGGTTATGATCAAGCATTCCTTTCATCATGCAATTGCAAGAATTTTCCACATGCCTTAATGATCCAGCTTTATTAAAATCACTGTACTGATAACAAGTGCAGTTGATAGAAAAGTTTGTCTGTTTAAAGATGTATGACTCACGCCTCTGCGAGCTCAGCTCTCTCCTCAGTACGCTCCAGCTCTCCCTCAACGATCACCAGCTTACGAGCCACCTGTATACACACACACACACACACACACACACACTCAGAACTTCTAACTGTTGAAATCTGCAACACCATCCATGTGCTGTACGAGTGTAAGCATTGAGCACTTCATCGAAAACATTCTTCAGTTCAGTAGTGTTTGTCCATATTGTGAAATCAAGTCGGGGGCAGGTATGCATGAATGCTGCTCACCTCCTCGTACTTGCGGTCGGCCTCCTCTGCAATGTGCTTGGCCTCCTTCAGCTGGATCTCCTGTAACTCCATCTTCTCCTCATCCTTCAATGCCCTATTCTCAATCACTTTCATGCCTCTGTGTTACAGACAGAAAAACAGTGTCCGCATTTTCTTAAACTGATTCACCAAGTTTATGTTCACACCTGGCGTTAACATGCATCCTGGACCTTCTCGCTGTAAGTGAACAGGGTCTAAAGTGTCTGAGTACCACCATGATTTAATCACTTAAATACATTCAGAGAAGATCTAGGTGGTATATGATAATGTAATATCCGTGATACCGCAGTGAAGGTGTCTCAGTGCATCCTGGGAAAAATAAATCAACCGTGTCCTAGCTGGAAAAATACATAACCATTGAGAGACAATTGGAAAATTGTGCTGAACTCTAGATTTCTCCATCGCTACTCTAATGGATAAAACAACAAACAAACAGCGAAGACACAAATGCGGCTGTTTCTTTCTTCGTCTCATTGTTCATTTGTCTGTAAGTTTCATTAACAGTTGACATCATGTCATTCTCTTTGCAGAAATTATCACATCTGATGACTGGAGACATTTTCATGATGCCAGGTGTAAATGACTGTCCACAGACATTAATGAGTTTAAACAGAGACCTGGATGTGTGCACAGATGCCTTGTAAAGTGCTAATAACCACGTATGTATGCGCATATGTGTGTGTGTGTGTGTGTGTGTGTGTGTGTGTGTGTATACCTCTCACTCTCATCTGCTGCTTTCTCTGCCTCTTCCAGTTTTTGTAAGGCTGTAGCCAGTCTCTCCTGAGCTCTGTCCAGCTCCTCCTCAACCAGCTGGATACGCCTGTTCAGAGAGGCCACCTCCGCCTCGGCCTACCACACACACACACACACACACACACACACACACACACGACTGTTCACATAATCATTTAATGAAAGAGTGAGTAGAAAAAGCGGGAGAATATAAGAAAGACCTACAAAGCAGAGGTAGAAGAACCAAATATATTGTCAGGTTCTCAACTCTAACCCAGGAGTTCAAACACAAGCATCAACACATCAGCTCATTGTGAAGACTCTCAGTTCACATTGGTGTCTCCAAGCTGGAGGAACACTACAAAGTGCAGGACAGGAGGCTCTCCTTGAATCAAATGAAACTTAATCAAATGACCAGTGAAGGGACATGGAAACAATTGCACACATTTTAACTTAAAGGAACTACCGAGTTAAACAGTTTGTGTTGTGCAGCTACTTTACTGATCAAAAATGTCCACAGCAGTCAGTTTATTTAAAATAAACACACACTCTCTATTCATGATGAGGGATCGGGAACAGGAAACTACCTCAAACCAATCATTACAAAAGATAATCATTAGAAAAGATCCATTTGAGATGTATTTGTTTATAAGAGCAGCAGTGTGAAGCACACACATTCTCATCGCGTTACTGGGTTCTGCCGGATGTGACGCAATCGCTCTCAAAGACTGGCGTTTCGCTCCTAATAAGGCAAGAGGAACTGTGAAGTCCAAGGAGGTGAGCTCATCACGGAGAAAGTGCACTGAAAACCGACCAGGAGGCATCTCAGACATTCCTAAAAGCATTTCTACTGTCTGAGGAGTGCCAGAGGAAAGGTGAAAGACCCGAGAGAACATGAAAACGCCTCGAAGTGTCATGGCGCACCTGGGCTCGCGCTCAGGTGTCTTATGAGGTCTGGGTTAACTACTGACTCCTGGGACAGAACATAAACGAGGTGATGGAGCACCACCACGACTGAGCCAAGAGCACACACCGGAAACGGAGAAAACATCCAATCTGATAACTTCATAAAAAGGGGGGAAGAAACACGCGGATTCGTTTCAGAAACAGAAGAGCACTGAACACGCAGAAATGCTCCGGTGCTTTCTGAAGCTCAATGTGATCAAGAGCTCGGGGTTAAACTTCTACACTGAAATAAAGCTCCTGCTGTCTGCACGATGCTGCCTCCGAAATCTCCATTTCTCCAAAGGGCGTTGATCTGCAGGCTCTGAACTGACAGTTCGGTTTCACATCCATAACCCGAGATCATTGAGGATTTGTGAATATTAGAAAAGTGTGGTGTTAAGGTTAGGGTAGATGTTACCTGCTCTCGGGCGCGCTTCTCCTCCTCGACCTGCCTCTGCAGAAGCTCGGCTCTTTCCTCTGCCTCGTCCGCTTGCTGTTGCAAAACTTTGATTTTTCTCTTCACCGCGTCGATGCTGTTTGTTCCGGCCATTTTAATGAGATTTCCCTTTTTCTTTCTTTATAAAGTGTGGGATTTCGGGCTCGGGCTTTGCTCGTGTCCTCCTGAAGCTAAGGAGCCTGTGTGTAGAGTGATGAGACTTGGGGAGGGCTGGAGAACAAACCAACGCCCCGCCAACGAGTCACACTTGTAGAAGCAGCAGTAGTTCTGAAGGAAGAGCAGGAGGTTCTTCAGCAGGGGTTCTGTGAGTGTCGCAAATAATCACACGTAAAAACCTGGCGTTTCGACACTGCCTTCTTCACATGAAGGATGAGCAGGAAACAGTAGGACGTGGCACGTTATCCAAATTCACAGGCTTCCGCTTGTACACACAGTTTCTTCTCTTCTCCACACCGGCTCCGGTTTTCACCAAAAAACATCAACTAATGATTTAGACGAAAAAAAACCTAAATCTGCTTCTACTGCAGAGTTTGGACGACTATCTCAACTCTATCTTTACTTTTCCAGCCTACTTCCGGTTCCCTCTACAAAGCCCGAGGCAGATCACTGAGCACTTTCTGCTCCTGCTGATCCTGGATCAGGTATCTGAGTGTAGAACCGGAGTGAATCCTGATTGGCCAATCTGCGAATCCCACGCGTCCAGGTAGATGACGTCATGATGAGAAGTCAAGTCGACATTCCAGACCGCTCCTTAAGGTGTGGCTTAAAGCTGCACGCGACACTCCGCGGTACAGCTGTTATTTCCACCACTGGCTCTGTGTTCTTTCTTTACGTTTTTAACACAAAATTCACACACGCCTCTTTTGTTGAAATAATGTCTGCTTCGGGTGTGTCATCAGCCTTTAGAAGTCAACACCTGAGGGTTGCTTCACTTTTCTCTTTTTCTCTTGCAAAACAAACCTGGATGCTGAAACATACTGTACCTACTGATGGCTAATGCTCATCACCACCTGCAATAGTCTTCTAATGCCTTAAGACCTGCCCAAGTCTGAATCACACCTTTCTTGCTAAATCCATGTTGGTCTGAGTACTAAATATTAAGACTATCAACAATATTTAACTTTATTCATGTTCATTGCTGTTGTGTTATGAGTGTAAAATTCCTCCTTTTCCATTTCTACTTGAGTAAAAGTATAAAAGTTCCGTCTCCTGAAAGAACTTCAGTATGAACAGTAAAAGGAGTGATGTAGGAGAACTCTATATGAACGATGGATGCAGTTCAGTGTTCCATTCTCCTGCACATCAGACCTTTTATAAGGAGAGAGTTTCTATATTTACACACACAGTGAGAGAACCTGCACTCCACACACTCTCAGCAGAACTGTGGGGTTACGCTGGTGCTCTCACCTTAGCTTCTCCTTCAACATTCCTCATGCTCTCACTTCATAGTAGTGAGGAACGCTGTGGTTTTCTGACATGAAGTGGAGTCATAAAATTGTATCCCTTTCACTTGATTTCTTAGTAGTTGCCACATCCTGTACCTTCATTAGTAACTTATTATTACAGTGAAGGAGAAATAAATCTAGAATGTTGTTACAAAACATACATACGTGTTAAAAAAAACACCTAAAAGCTGAACTCAGCACAGATGGTCTATCACAGGGCACCACACACACTGATCTGCTCATTCACAGCTAAGGGAAATATATCTTTCGCAATCCATCTACTGGCATGTTTTTGAGAAGTTTGAGGAAATCAGACAATCCAGAGGGAAGAACATGAAGTTTACTGGAGCTGCAGAGCAGCAATGCTTTTCTCTGCACCAGTCCCAACTGCAGCTTGTGCAACTTTAACTTATAGACAGCAAAGTAAAATCAACACTGAAGCAGTGGAAATGTACTTATCACATCCTGTCACTCCTTCCTGTTCCCTTTCATCGCTGTTCTGTTGTCATCGTGAAGTTGTGTAGATGGTTTTATTACTACAGGCACAGCAGCAGATGGAGACAGTGTGTCACTTACCCAAGTCTGTACTTTAACTGTTAGATTTTGCGAGTCATAAAGATAGAAAAATGTCACATCTGATAATTAATGTAGTGTTTTACTCGGTTGTTGCCACCTCTAATCTGAACACAGCAGGGCACACATACAGTACATTCTTTTTCCTGTCTGTTTGAGAATTTCCTTTAGGTTAATCTATTGCACTATATTATTTAGTATATTGTTAGCATAATTGCCTATAAGTGTGAGAGGATTTCCCAAACTACATTGTGTGTTTATTTTATGAAAACTGTAAGCATAACGTTTGAATATACATCTTTATCTTCGTCTTTGAGCTGCTCCCATTAGGGGTCGCCACAGCGGATCATGTGTCTCCATACCCCCCTGTCCTCTACAGCTGCCTCTTTCAAATCAACTACCTGCATGTCTTCCCTCACCACATCCATAAACCTCCTCCTTGTGAATTTATATCAATATGACAAATTAGGTTGATGTGCATTACTACAATCACACCAGTAGATGGCGCGTTACACCAAGGCAAGAGTTGACCAGTTTTGAGTATGCCACATTTGAATCTCTAGTCAAATTTTTATTCATTAAACAGCAGCTGTTAAGAATTAGTAATAACTGTTAGAGTGTCATCATTGCCCTTACGTACAATTTGCATACAACTGACCTAATGTAATGTTCATTAAACCCTCATTCTTCACACTGGATCAATGGGCTTCCTGGGACATTTCACAGAGAGGCAAATATATATCCTAATTTCCAGTCTTTTACAGGACAACAGACACCAACAAACACACATTCACACTATGGAGGCAACTTGTGTGCCTTAAAACTGAATAATTAGCTGGTATTTAGCTGGCATTATTGTCAAATAATGTGGACACGACCATCACACCCAGATGGTCCAGATGTTCCCCAATCTGCTGGTTGAAAACACGCAGTTGTCTAGGTTGTCTCTGTATGCTATAGAATAACAACTTTCTTTCCCTTTAACAGAGAGACCCATGCCTAGAACAAGTGTCATGCAGAGATCCCTGACCTTCAACCTCACTCAACACCTTCAGGATGAACTGAACCTGGAAAATAAGGACACATACCTTTGAATGCTGTTTGTTAACTTCAGGAGAACACATGGTGATCACTCCCTGCTGAATAAACAACAGCTCCTCCATAGTGTCATATTATTATAGGGACAATTCATTTGACTATCACAGATCTTCTGTCCTGGTCTGTGCTGCAGTGTCCCTGTGTCTAATGTCTCACTGTCTTATGTTGTTGTTTTTGCTCTGAATGTCACACACATACATTTGATCTTCTGTGCTTTATGCTACTTTTCATTCATTTATGTTGTCTGATGGAGCACCTTAGTCCTGGGGGAATAATGTTTTGTTTCACTGTGTATTGTATTGTATTGTATAAGTTTGAATGACAATCAAAGCCGACTTGACTTAAAATACCAACTCTTTCGTAGACCTCCTCACCAAACAACATTCATGAAGCTGACTGAACACAAAAGCCAGTCTCTAAAATTTGGTAGAAATCCTGCCTAGAAAAAAAGAAAATGGGGTTTCAGTACATATTAATATCTATGGTTTTGAAATAAGATTTTGGAGGACAGTTTTGCTTGTTTGTTCACTTCATTTTTTATATATTGTTGGATTGCAGTATCAATAGGCACGGGTGCAACTGCACATTTGCTAAAGGATATGCATGATCATGGTTAATGCCCCTCTCCCCCTCCCAAAAAAATAGGGGTAAAAACTCACAAACACAATTTTTATTCTGCACCAGTGATTCTAATTCAATTAATTTTAGTTCAACACAGGAAAACATTGTGGAAAAGTTCAATGAGGGTTAGGGTTATGGTTAGGCAAGATACTGTGTGTGTGTGTGTGTTCACAGTAGTGACAGCTAGTAGCCAAGCTAATTATATCAACAATTGCTCATCAGTTCACAGGATACAAGGGATGTTCTTCACCTCCAAGTCCCAAACATACACCAAATACTTGAGCTGATATATGAATAGACCATATATATATTTATATATAGTTAGTTTGTAGTTTTATGGAAGCTGTTGTACCAACTATAAGCTGTGTTTCGAATTACACTGCCCTTCACCTCTCACATTTTGACTATACATTATTCCTCCTAGTGACTCAGGTCTCTATTTAAACATTCTTTCATGGGGGCTTCACCGCATGTGGCACAGTCAGTCTGTCAGCCTTGTGCATGGAGACAAGTGCCAAAATCTGATGTGCTAAGATGTGCCTGATAGCTCTTGGAAACTGTCTTATGTTACTGTTAAAACTATAGATTTTGTAATGGCAGATGATAAGAACTTGGAATTACTGGTTGGTTTAAAAAAAGAATTGAAAAGACAGCTGTAGATTTAGCACTTTCTCAGCTTCCAATTAGAGCAGAGCTGATGGTCCTGGTGACTATTTGCATCAGTGAATGTTATAACTCTTTCTGGAATGACCCTGAACACTGTGTGTCTCTGATTAAGAACAGTGGGTTTAACTATGTACTCATTTCTATTCACATACATTACTGCTTACATTTCAGAAAAACTCTCTCTCTCTCTCTCTCTCTCTCTCTCTCTCTCTCTCTCTCTCTCTCTCTCTCTCTCTCTCTCTCTCACACACACACACACACACACACACACACACACACACACACACACACACACACACACAGTTCTCTCAGTTCAAAACCCCTTGCATTTTCTTTACACATAACTTGGAGGCCACACATTATGACAACAGGTGGGTCTACTATATCCAGACCTCCAATGGAACAGTTAATCATGAGGGTGGAAACAAAAGAGGAGAACAAAAAATACAGCGATGATTTAATGACTACTGTAACTAATTTTAACAACTGCACACATGCCTAAAACACAATCTCTGTTAGGGATGTGAAAGTGGTGAATTTATATCACGAAATATTCAACAAATGTGGTCAATTATTTTAAACCAATCATGAAGAGGTTAATTTTTGTTGTGTAATTTTAAACAATAGAAATGTGTGTATACAGTAAAGCCTGTGACCAGCTCTTTGGTAAACTAGACACAGAGACTTGTTCCTCAGATTTCCTCCATTTAAAAACCACTGCTTTTAAATGGCAATGTGGTGCCAGAAAGGTCTTGTAACTATCCAGTCTTAGTATTAAATAACATTTGCTGTCACCTTTGTGGCACTTGGTAGTATGAAACAAAATATGAACATGGCAAGAGGAGAGCACAAGGACAAAGGGTGGGTAGGGGACATAGTTGATGTCAGAGTCCAAAAAGGAGAAGAGACAGAGGCAGCTGAGCAGGAACAAAGGGACTGAATTATTCACAGTGGGGGGGGGGGGGGGGGGGGGGGTGTCTGGACTATGTGGTATTGTGTGTTTGTGCTTGTTGTCACTCACATCAGCAGCCTTCTTCTCAGCTATCTCCAGTTTCTCCTGTGCATCCTTCAGGGCCTCTGAATACTTATCAAGCTCATCCTCAGTTGACTTCAGCTTCTTCTGCATCTGAATCAACTCATCTTCATGCTGGTGGACAGAGAGAAGAGTGGAAGATAAAAAAAAGTGAATATTTATCACTGACATAAAGATGCAGTAAGACCCGTCCATGTCCTTCCTGAGTTTAAATGTATTACAACCCCACGTTTTTTTTTACAGCTCCTATTCCATTTCATACTGAGCTTCAACTTCTCAAACAGCTTCAAATTGTATAAGTCCATTATAGCCATGAAATTCTTCCACGTTCATTTATGTATGTATTTATAAAGTTTCTCGAGACAAATTGCCAATAGGCTAGAGATGCTGTTAACCAAACCTTTGTTCTCTCTCTCTCTCTCTCTCTCTCTCTCTCTCTCTCTCTCTTTCTTTCTTTCTTTCTTTCTCTCTCACCTGTTTGCTTCTTTCCTCAGCTGCTTTCCTGTCGGTCTCAGCCTGCTCTGCCTGGTCCAGAGCGTTCTCCTTATCCAGCTTCAACATCATCATCTTCTTCTTGATGGCCTCCATCTTAGCTGTGGTGAGTGATGCTCAAAGAATTAGTTTCAAATTTAGAAAGTGGTCAAATGAGGAGTGAGGTGATTATTAAAAAGCTTGAGGTGATCAGATAAAAAGATGGAACTTAAAACCTTTGACAAAGATGTTGAGAACAAGAGGAAGAAAAAAAGATGGGAGTGAAGGAGAAGGAGCCCAAACTCAGCAAGAGATAAAGGGAGGGCCTTTATATCAGGGGCTTTTCCCCCCTCCCAGCTCAATTCCACCATGACCCTTTTATTGCCCCACCCAGGTCTTTGTCCATGTAGCTACCTAATACAGGCATATCCTTATTATAACCTTATTAATAAGATCATTCTGTTTTGTTCAAACTTGAAATGTTGATAAGGTTAGTGTATGAGGATTTCTTCTAGTATGTTCTTTCAAATATAAGTGGAATAATTACTTATTACATCTAATAAGTGAAACAAAAGAAAGAATTCAGGGAGGGGGAGGCAGTATTCTATAATAAGACAAAGGCCATTTGTGACAGGCACAGGTGTGCGTGTGTGAGTGTGTGTATGTGTGTGTGTGTGTGTGTGTGTGTGTGTGTGTGAGCCATTCTAGGTCATTCAATACATTTATGTTGTGTCAGGTAACACACTGACTGTTGTATCCTTCTGTGTCTGGTGTGACCTTTCAGCATTCAGGAAAGAGATTATCTGTAGCCAGATTCTGTCTGTAATATAAATGATAAACTTTTCAGAATTCAACAGAGTCACGTTTTGGTCATGCTGAAAGTGTGGTTTAAGTGTCTAGGTAGATGCAGGGTTAATATTTTTTGTTGATGACTGGGGTTTTACATTGGCATGGAGGTATTTCACACTGACTTAATATTTACCTGGGAAATGCCCAAAATCCCAATTAATAAAAAGACAAGTAAAAGGTTCAGCTTCATGGAATGTTCTGCAGAAGGAAAATTATTTATCTGCACAAACTACATGTAACTTTTACAACAAAACTTGTTTATCATTGTATTTTATTGGGAAATTTTTTTAAATCACATTACAATAGCATGCCTCAAAAAATCACTGAGATAGCATCTTCAATCTGAAATGTTAAAGTTCTCACATTTACAATAAACTATTACCCTTAACATCATATATACAGTATTTATGCATCGGTAGTACTGAAGAGCAAGTATGTTTCAACTTAAATATAAATGGTTTATATATATATATATATATATATATATATATATATATATATATATATATAAATTGTAAAGCTAAAGGACAGCTTTACCCAGAATGCACATGGGCTGGCTGCTACCTGCATGTGAATATGAAAGCATGTGGGTTTGTAAAGTTGAAAGTGAAAAAGGGCTCTAATCTAAATGTAATCTGGCTACAAATGAAGAATATTTTTAACACAATCTCACTCTGTTTTCATGAATGTGACGTGTTTGACCATAGATTTAGCAGTGCTTAACAAAAAAATCCAATATGAGTAAGTAAAATTAACATTATTCAGAAATATACTGGTGTATTGTGCACTATTTGAGTCCATAAAGACTTAATTTTGAAATCCATAAACAATAGTCTTAAGATAAAGCAGTAGTATTTGAAACATTATTTAAAGCATTTCAATATTTCTCTATTTTTCCATACAAATTCTTTCATTCATAAGTAAACAGAAACTTTATAAATTATACAATAATGTCTGTATTTTGTTTCCTGGAATCAGAGTTTAAGATGCTTCACCTGTACAGACAACCAGCAACAATGGCACTGTTATATTAAAAACGAAAATATAAATGTACAAGGATAAAGCAACCAAAATGGAAATACTTAGCAATGTAATATTGCTAATAATATTCTATTATATATAAATATAAATGAAACAGTAAACACCTCTACCTGGTTTGAACTGAATAAAGTCTTGTGAACAAAAACTAAATAACAGTAAAATATATATTTATATCTCACTAAAGTATTCATGCTTTTGTAAACCTGTGATAATAACTGTAAACACATTTTACTAGTTTTGTTGTCCAGGTTGTGGCTTTTTAGCATGTGCTTAAAATGTTTATATTTCTGTCAGCAAAAGAAGAATAAATAAATTACAAATAAAGTTTGAAACAAAAAATTAATGAAGTTTGCACACACAAGACTATTTCACTGCTGAAGAATACAAACTGGTTTGTATGTAAGTTTTGTGTCATGTTACAGTATCTTTGTGTCGTAACAAATAAATCCTGAATTTTGGTTGATTTAGTATCCAAATAACACCCACATTTTCATGCAGTATCACAAGTCCTGTTATTTGTAGACAATCAAATCAAATGCTTTGGCATTCGCTTATTGGTCAAATGACATCAAAATGAATGGAATTTTTAAAAATGTAAAACAATATGACACTAAATGTTGTGAAACAAAGTCAGTAGTAGATGGTTTAATATTGATAACTGTTTGTTCCTCCCTTGAAGTTCAGAGGAAGACTTGCTCATAGAGTATTGTGCTTCAGCAGAGTAGCAACTGTGTCTTTTAGCTATTCTGGGGACAAGTTCTATGTTCTGGGCAGCAGAAGACCATTAGCAGTGTGAAGCATGTTCTCGAGCATCTGCAGATGACTCACTCTCCTCAGGAATGTCTTGCAAATCTAGATATAATAAAAAAAAAATAAAAAAAAAAATCAATTTAAACTGCCAAGATGACAATTAGATACCAGGCATTTTTTCACAACTCAAGTGAAAACCCTGGTTACATGTGTGTCTCTGTTTATAGAACTCTGGATAACTGACAGAATCACCTGGAAACATTATTATGAAAGTATGATGCCAAAAAAAGTGTCAAAAGTGACACCATTTATGGAACCCCTTTTACAAAGTTCTCACTGGGATGGCACTATTTCCTATTAAAGCTTGGTTGTTATGTGAGTTCATCAAACCACAGTTACACAACTAGCATTTTATTTCATCTCCCTAACACATAGGAATGATGTGAATTATTAGGAGAGGATTAGGATAGTGTGCACATCAAACACTCAAGGAGAATAGCTGGATAGGTGTTCAGATAGAACTGGCACATTTTATTAATGAAGCAGTTATTCATTTGTATGTGTGCTGGTTATTTTGTATCTAGTATTGTACATTACTAATAAACTTTTATTTGTTTTATTTTATTAGTAAATAAACATATCCTCCATGTATGTGTCAGGGAGCACCCTGCACTCTCGCCCGCACATGCCCCGCCAACACGGAGCTTCTCGCCTGATTACTAACTCGGCGCACCTGACTTCTATCAGACTCCCTCCCATATAAGCAGCTTCGCTTCCCACCAACACCGTCCGTTATTGCCCTTATGGACTCAAGCTGTCAGCTCTACGATTCCCGTTCTGCTGCCAGTTTTGCTTGCTGTTTCTGTACGCTACTTTCGATACAGACCTTTTGCTTTCGCCGCTTCGCTCCGGGTTTCTGTTCTGGTTGTGTGAGTGCTCATTAGACTTTACATCATCTGTCATTAAAACCCTGGTTTTGCACAGCTCCGCTTTCCGCCTCGTCCGTGCGTAACAGAATAACGGACCGACAACAAAAGAGAGGGAGAGAGCCGCCCCTCACCTGGAGATGGACGCACACGCCGGCGCCACATCGGACACGGTACGGGATCGTGCCGCCACCGCTAACCCCGCACCCGCGGCCGCCTACGTTCCAATGGCGTTTCCCTCTACTTTCTCCGGCGAACCATCTGAATGCCGCGGGTTTTTGATGCAAGTGGATCTCTTCATAGAGATGCAGCCGCAGCGTTTCCCCACCGCTCGAGCAAAGATTGCGTTCATCATCTCCTTGCTTTCCGGGAAGGCGTTAGCCTGGGCCCAATCTCTCTGGGAAGCCGCAGGACCGGTGGTGTATTCCTACACGGCATTCACCGCGCACTTCCGGGAAGTGTTCAGTACCTCCCCCGGAGTCCTCTCCACTGCGGATCAGCTGCTCGGGTTGCGCCAGGGTGAGGATTCCATCACCGATTACAGCCTCCGTTTTCGCACTCTGGCGGCATCTTGTGGCTGGAACGAGTCAGCGCTGCTCGGTATTTATCGGCAGGGTTTGGCTCCAGAAATAAAGCTGGCGATGGCCATTCACGAGGATTCTGTGGGATTGGAAGATTTCATACAGAAATCCATCGGCCTCGCACAGCGTTTGGCGGCATGCCGGAGCTCGCCACCATTGCCCACGTCGTCATTTCCAGTCACGCAACGTTCAGCGCCTACGGCTTCAGGGGGCGAACCCATGCAGCTCGGAACCCAGAGGCTGACCCAGAGGGAGCGAGACAACCGCTTGGCCACGGGTAGATGTCTGTACTGCGGGAAGCCGGGTCATTTCATCGCCGGCTGCCCCACTCGCCCATCTCGTGCCTCGGTGAGTTCAGTCCCGTTTCCTACAGAAATATCTCCGTTATCTAAGCTCTTGGTGACACTGTTAACACCTGCTCTCTCTTTATCGGTTCGGGCGCTGGTCGACTCCGGTTCCGCAGGGAACTTCATCTCACAGGACTGCCTCGACCGGCTACAGCTCCGCCGAGAGAAGGGCTCCCAGGACTTAGCCGTGCAAACCATCCAGGGGCGCCCGCTGGGGAGAGGCTGGGTGAAGTATTGTGCCCCGGCGATCACACTACAGGTCGGACTGTTCCACCAGGAGGAAATCAGGTTCATGGTGCTTGAGGACTCCACTGTCAGCGTGATCCTGGGAAGGCCCTGGCTTCAACAACACGCGCCGAGGTGTTCCTGGGACCCGTGCGACATCCTGGAGTGGAGCCCTCACTGCCTCCAGCACTGCCTCTCCGGACTTCCCTCCAGGATCCCGCGGGCCATCGTGGGTGCCACCCAGGTGGAAGCAGCGACCACAAACACCCAGGTTGAGCTCCCTGAAGAATATCGGGCCTACAAGGATGTTTTCAGTGCACAGGCCGCCACCCGTCTTCCTCCTCACCGGCCTTGGGACTGTGCTATTGACTTGCTTCCGGGGGCGAAGCTACCAAAAGGCCGGATCTACCCCCTGTCAGCCCCTGAACACAAGGCGATGGAGGAATACATCGCACAGGCCCTCCGTCAAGGGTTCATCGCCCCTTCCACTTCTCCGGCGGCCTCCAGCTTCTTCTTTGTGGGGAAAAAGGACGGTGGTCTCCGGCCCTGCATTGATTTCCGACAGCTGAATTCCCAGATCGTTCCCCTTCCTTATCCCCTGCCGCTCGTTCCGGCGGCCCTGGAGGAGCTACGGGAGGCGCGGGTCTTCTCCAAGCTCGACCTCCGGAGCGCCTACAATCTGGTGCGCATCAGGAAGGGGGACGAGTGGAAGACGGCCTTCATCACGCCCTCGGGACACTACAAGTACCGGGTCATGCCGTACGGCCTTTCCATCTCCCCGGCCGTGTTCCAGGGGTTCATGAACGAAGTGCTCCGACCATACCTCCAGAGGTTCGTGATGGTTTACATCGATGACATCCTCATATACTCACGGACTCTGGAGGAACACCTGGACCACGTGAAACAAGTTCTAGGAGCGCTCCGTTCACAACATCTGTACTTGAACCTCTCCAAATGCGAGTTCCATCGCCCTCAGACCCGGTTCCTTGGTTACATCATTAGCTCCCAGGGGATTCAGATGGACGAAGGGAAGGTCCAAGCAGTGCAGGACTGGCCCGTTCCGACCACCATCAAGGAGCTCCAACGCTTTCTGGGCTTTGCCAACTTTTACCGTAGGTTCATCCAGGGCTACAGCCAGATCACCGCTCCCCTCACCTCTCTCCTCCGGGGAAAGGCACGCGCCCTCGGCTGGACCCGTGAGGCTCAAAAGGCTTTCGACGAGCTCCGCGAGCGTTTCTGCCACGCCCCCGTCCTTCGCCACCCGGATCCCACACACCCCTTTGTCGTGGAGGTGGACGCTTCCTCGACAGGGGTAGGGGCGACCCTCTCTCAACGGACGGGCTCCCCTCCAACGCTCCACCCGTGTGCGTATTACTCCCACAAACTCACTCCGGCAGAACAGAATTATGACATCGGGAACCGGGAGCTCCTGGCCATCAAACTCGCCCTGGAGGAATGGAGGCACTGGTTGGAAGGCGCTGAGCACCCTTTCACTGTCATCACCAATCATAAGAACCTCCAGTACCTGCAGGAGGCCCGAAGATTGAACCCCAGGCAGGCTCGTTGGGCCCTGTTCTTCACCCGCTTCCGCTTCCGGGTCACCTATCGAGCGGGGGCCCAAAACGGCAAGGCGGACGCCCTCTCCCGCCTGTTCGGGCCCGACGAGCCCGGGGACCCGGTCCCCATCCTTCCGCCCAATCTCATCGTGGGGCCGATCATCTGGGACTTAGATGAGGACATCCGCACGGCCACGCTCCAAGAACCGAGCCCGGAGGGGTGCCCCGAGGGAAGGGTGTATGTGCCGACCGCATGTCGACGGGAGTTAGTCCAATCGGTCCACGAAGGGTTAGGGGCAGGCCACCCCGGCGAGAAACGCACCCTCCAGCTAGTTCAAGCCCGGTATTGGTGGCCCGGTATGACGAGGGAGGTCGCTCGCTTCGTTCAAGGGTGCCCCACATGCGCCATGGCCAAGGTACCGCGTCGCCTACCCGTGGGCAGGTTGGTGCCACTCCCGGTCCCGCAACGTCCTTGGTCCCACCTGGGTATCGACTTTGTCACCGATCTCCCCCGCTCCGAGGGGAACACCTGTATCCTGGTGGTAGTGGACCGGTTCTCGAAAGGCTGTCGCTTCATCCCCCTGAAGGGCCTGCCGACCGCCCTGGAGACCGCCGAGGCCCTGTTCCACCAGGTCTTTCGCACCTTCGGCCTCCCAGAGGAGATCGTCTCGGACCGAGGACCGCAATTTACATCACGGGTCTGGAGGGCTTTCTTTCGTCTCCTAGGGGTCTCAGTCAACCTTTCCTCCGGTTACCATCCGCAGACCAACGGGCAGGCGGAAAGGAAGGTTCAGGAGCTCAGCCAGTATCTTCGGGTGTATTGCAGCCAGGACCAGGAGAGCTGGTGTCGCTTTCTGCCATGGGCCGAGTACGCCCAAAACTCGCTTCGCCAGGACGCGACGGGGCTTACGCCCTTCCAGTGTACGCTGGGTTTCCAGCCACCTCTCTTCCCTTGGTCCGACGAGCCCAGTGACGTACCCGCCGTGGACGCATGGTTTCGGGAGAGCAACCGGGTCTGGGAGTCGGCGCACACACAACTCCGGAGAGCAGTGCGGAACACACGACGGCACGCCGACGCCCGTCGGCTGGAGGCGCCCCGTTTCCGGCCAGGTGACCGGGTATGGCTTTCCACCCGGGACCTACGTCTCAGGCTCCCCTGCCGCAAGCTGTGCCCCCGCTTTGTGGGCCCGTTCAAGATCGCCCGGCAGGTTAACGAGGTGACCTACCGTTTGGAGCTCCCGCCCAGGTACCGTATCCACCCGACATTCCATGTGTCTCTGCTGAAGCCTCACCGTCCATCTCTCTCTCCCTCTCTAGGTGGCCCCAACGCGTCCGTCCAGCCGGAGATCTTAGACCAGCCAGGGGTCTACGCGGTGCGCGAGGTATTGGACTCACGACGGCGCGGGGGTCGCCTTGAGTACCTGGTCGACTGGGAGGGATACGGTCCGGAGGAACGCTCATGGGTGGCTCGGCAGGACATCCTGGACCCGGCGCTGTTGGTGGAGTTCCACGCGGCTCACCCGCATCGCCCGGCGCCCCGGGGCAGGGGTAGGCCTCGTCGCAGGGCTCGGGCGTCTGGTGCCGCCCCTGGAGGAGGGGGTGGTGTCAGGGAGCACCCTGCACTCTCGCCCGCACATGCCCCGCCAACACGGAGCTTCTCGCCTGATTACTAACTCGGCGCACCTGACTTCTATCAGACTCCCTCCCATATAAGCAGCTTCACTTCCCACCAACACCGTCCGTTATTGCCCTTATGGACTCAAGCTGTCAGCTCTACGATTCCCGTTCTGCTGCCAGTTTTGCTTGCTGTTTCTGTACGCTACTTTCGATACAGACCTTTTGCTTTCGCCGCTTCGCGCCGGGTTTCTGTTCTGGTTGTGTGAGTGCTCATTAGACTTTACATCATCTGTCATTAAAACCCTGGTTTTGCACAGCTCCGCTTTCCGCCTCGTCCGTGCGTAACAGTATGCTTAAGCTCTGAATATTAGTTCTTTCTTAGGAACAGGGCACAGGAAGTAGTTTCGGCTCCTCGCAGTAAAGCTTAATGTTAGTGGTATTTCAGATATACTTCTGACTTTATCACGTCATACTTTCACAGGATTATTCACTGAATGTATAATTATCGGGGACTACACAGTAATGTTTTTCTTTAAAAGCCTGTTTCCTTTAAAAGATTTATCTCACAGAAAGATATTTGTTTCTAATGATAAGAGGGTCACAAGCAGAGCACCACAATGCTGAAAAATATCACCTCTTGGGCTTTCAGAACGGGGAGACGCCTTCAAATCTTCATCATCGTCATCGTCTGAGATCACATCTACGTCAATGTCACTGCAGTCCTGCTGGCCGTCTGTTTGCTCCATAGATGCCTGGCTGGCCAGTGGCGTGTCCACGTTCGGGTCAGTTTCACTTCCTTTGCGATGTAACGGCGCCTGGAATAGAGCATCAGGTTACTTCATAAGGAGAAAACAATTATTATTACTTAAATTCTACAAAAATGCACAAAAAACTTGAACCTAATAATAATAAACATACTAATAAATTGTATATGATAAACAGTATTACAGTATTGTATTTATAATAAGAAAATGTATAATCGTAATGATACAGTAATGCTTTCTGTAAGGAGACACAATCAAGCCAAAACGGAGAAACCATGTGTGAAAAACTAAGCACACCCGTGCTGATTCCATTAGGAATTAAGAAGCTAAGCAGCAGCCAGGTGCTGCTAATGTATTACCTTAGATTATTTGATCATCATTTAATCAGAATTCCGAAATATTCTAGTCACGTGTGAGATCATCTGTCTGACAGCTGAAGCTTCTCCAAAATAGCGTCATGCAAGAGGACAATGATCCCAAACACACTAGCAAATCTACAACAGAACAGCTGAACAAGAACAGGATCGAGTGTTCAGTGGCCCAGTCAAAGTCCAGACCTCAACTGGACTGAAATGCTGCGGCTGGAGCTTAAGAAATCTGAGCAGAAACAAATGCCTGCAAACCTCAATAAACTGAAGCAATGATGTACAAAAGGGTGAAACAGAATTCCTCACAATGATGAGAGACTTATAGTCGTACAGACTTTATTATATACACAATTAGTTCCAGTTATTGCTGCTAAAGATGATCTTAGAAATATTGAGTCTTAAAGTTATCGACATTTTTCTTGTATGGTTTCTTGATTTCCGCTTGGTTTTTGTAAAGAAATTATTGAAGACACGATGTAACATGTCTTGTGTTGTTCATCTGAGGTTGTATTTACCTAATTTTAAAACATACTAATGACCAGATGATTATTTCCTGATACGGAAAACCACACTTTTTCTCATGAATGTAAACAACTTCATGTCCTACAGTACCTGTGAATGTCCTGTGCTTTCTCCCAGGGCAGCGGTGTTGGACTTCAGGTTTCGTAGTTGTTTTTCGAGCTGGGCCCGAGCCTTCTCACTATCTTTCAGTCTTCCTTCAGCTCCTCGGAGGCGTACGAGCTCCTCCTGCAGGAGACTGTGTTGACGCTGAAGCAGTGCCAACTCACCTGCTGACCCCGCTTCACCAGCGCCGTCACGTGAGAGAGACCGGCCCGGGCGACACACAGACGTCCCACTCTCACGCACGTACAATTCCACGATAGAGTCCTGCCGAATCACTGCCCCCTGGGAAAAGAGTGACTCGTATTACAGCCATCTCAGGTCCTAAATGGAATTGAGTTTAATTCTGATCTGTTTAATTACACTCACATTTACAGCAATGAAAATGTAATAAACAAAATCTGATGTAAGTTTTGTATCTGAGTCAAATCAGATCAGGTTTGGGCTTAAAACTGACCTGCAGAGCGTGAAGCTGAGCGCTGAGATTCACAAGCCGCTGAGAGACTTCCTAAAACACACACACACACACACACACACACACACACACACACACACTCAAAAGTGTACTCAAAACTAATAATCCTTACTATACTACAGCGCTGCGTAACTGTTGATTCTGATTGGTCAGAAGGCAATAATGAATTATTTCTTGTCTATATTTGCAGCTGACAATAATTTCGGCTGTAATTCAATTCACAGCTTTATATTAATGCATTAGTTTTATTGTTCTAATACATTATAGTTCTATAGCAACAGCTCAAGCACAGGGTTCGACCAACTACTCTACATCATTGAAATCTGTAAAACTTTCTTTCGGCTTCTCCCATTAGGGGTCGCCACAGTGGACCATCCGCATGTTTGATTTGGCACATGTTTTTACGCTGGATGCCCTTCCTAACGCAACCCTACCCATTTATCCGGGCTTGGGACCGGCACTAAGAGTGCACTGGCTTGTGCAACCCTAACGGCTAGGGTCGGTTCCCTGAACCTATCATTGAAATCTGTAACTGTAAATAATAAATCAGTGATATTGTGAAATTTCTGTTAGGAGTTGTTTATTTAACATTTATGGAAGGAGTCTGGTGTCACTGCACAAGAGAAGTTTCTTCACAAATGGCCTTTTTTTAAGAAAAGAGAGGCTGCAGAGGAAAGTGTATTTCTAACATATTTCATTAAATTAGTGTAGCATAAATCTAATTCATTACACTAAACAAACACTTAAAAAACCTTACATGGAGCCACAGCTGGGTACACCGCTATGCATTTTACACAGATGTGCTGTTTTAAACATTTTGCTCCATAGAACAGCTGAGTGACTTTAAAAAGCATTAATACGTGGTTTTTAACCCTCAGTAATAAGATGCTGTCATGTCTGTTTCAGACCCATTCAGAGCCTGGTTCTGCCTAATTCTAGCCTTCTTGTCCCACCTCAGGAAGATTGTGGACATTTAAAGAAGCAGATGCCGCAAACATCCCGAACTATCTAGAGAGCAGCACCAACAGTGGCTGCTGGCTGCTCATTAAGGATAAACACACATCATTCACCTTCATTTTTAAATTCTGTAAAGCTGCTTTGAGACAATGTCTGTTGTGAAAAGAGCAATAGAAATAAACTTGACTTGACTTTTTCTTCAGTCTGAAAGATATTGTTCCAGAACTTTTGTGGTTTGCTCAAACACAATTTTATAAACTAAAGTCTTAGCCTTTCCATAAAAGCCATAGCAGTTTTTTTGTTGTGTGCTGTGATGAACATATGCTTTCATGTGCTTTCAGAGGCCTTATAAGCGTTCCTTAATTGAAGAACAGCAAGAATTCTCTGAGGGCTTAGCTGCAGCCCTTTCTTCTTTGTAGGATGCAGAAAACACTTAAGTACTCCAGAACACAAAACTGACCAATTGTTTTCTATAGTTTGTGAAGGGAGCCATACTTCTTGACTTAATTTGGTTTGATTTTGGGGAAAATGAATATATATATATTGAATTGTATTTGATTACATATTGAATACAACATGAGAACACCTGTCAACTGAAACACTCACAGTTTTGTTTACTACTGATTTCCATGTGTATTTTCATAGTTTGGATTTTTCACTATTAATGTACATCGTTGAACAAAATAAATTAATCAAGAAAAAACACTGAAGAAGAAGGTTAGTTCAAACAATCATGTTATTCAAAGTTATCACCAAATTTACCATAAAGTCATCTCCAGACCAATGAACTAGAAATCGTTTTCTAAAACACACCCATACAAACAAAACGCAGCTTCACACTTGGCCAAAGAAACAAAAACAACAGAAGCATGAAAAAAAAAAAGCAGTTCAGTCTGTATAATACCTTTATAATACACTTTATAATTCAACTGTTTTTAATGAACTTGGTACCTCACTTGATGTCTTGTCATCCAGCTGATTACCATTTCCATCCTGGAAAAATAAAATGAATCAAATAGCTCAATGTAATTAGCTTTTAGAAGAAATATGAAATATGATATCAAATAGGATTAACATTTTTTTAATATGAATAATGATCATTTTCATTTATCATTAATAAATCTACTTTATGGTTATAAGCTTTACAGACACTACACAGGAAGAGATTGGTAGGGATTTCTGAAACAAAGTTTTGCAGCAATTACAGTTTTGCTGCTTCAAAATCGTGATAGGTTTTTACTGAATACATGTTGCCATGGAAACAAGTGTCACACAGTTGTGAATAATGACTAATTATCCCTGTTACAGAACCACATAAAACTCAATAATAGCAAAAAACATCTTCCTGAATGCAGCAGGCTTTAAAGCTCCTTGCTGTACTGTATAATGATTAAAATATACAAATGTCACTATAATGAAAATAATAATAAAAAATAAAATAAAACAAGAAAAGCAGATAGTTCATTATTTCTTAACTTCTCTCTTGAAAACATGCCTACCTGAGAAGCTGCTGCTTCCTGTGAACCATTGACTAACACCTCCTGTCCATCTGAGAAAAAATAAAATCATGAAGAGAAAAGAAATTATTGGCACATAATTAGAACAAACATATTCTATATTTACAAATTATATGGCACTTTTTGTGCTCTAAAGCATGTGTTATTTACACTCACACTTTCATAGAAGTTATTTTGCATTAGACTCATCCTAATTTGTAGATGGCTGCATATACATATATAGACAGTGGCTGCAGTTGAAGCAGGTCGTGTGAAAGGACCACAAATGGGGAAATTAGAATGAGCTTTTTTGTCAGAGGTCAAACAAAGTCAACATTCAATGTTACAGAGATTTAACATTACACACTGTTATAATTACTTACATACACTTACAAAAAGCAAACAAATAGAAAACACGCCTCTATATAATTCAGTGCTCTGCCTCTATAAATTATATAGAGACATAGCATTTAAAACACTCTGGAGAACCCAGAGAACCCATACAGTGACCCAAAGGAACTCATTCAGTACTTTACTCTCTAAACACTGACAGAATCCTGAAGCTTTTGGAAACGCTTTTTAATGCCAAAGACTGATGTGATTTACAAACATTAAATCTCTCAAAAGTCTTTTCCTTTAGAACTGTGTGCCAAATTGTCTTCAAAGAGTTTCTCGTAATAGATCAATATGAAAGTCTAGAAAAGGACAGAATCTCCGGTGTAACATCGTTGTGTTCTTCATACTCACTTATCACCAGCGCCCCTGTGTAACTGTGGTGACCGTTGGAAGTGCAGCCCAAGGGGAGGTCAAAAGCAGAACCTAAAAACAGCTCGGTCAGTCTGTCCACTAGAAAAAAGCAGGAAATATCTTGAGTATGTTAAACAGTTAGAATATGTACTAAAACTACGCATGGAATAATAATAGTACTTAGACACAACACAAAATAAATGGAATAAAACACGTTGTAAAAAAATAATCAACACCTCCTAACTAATCAGAATCAGGAATTCAACAGTGCTGTGCTATTAAAAACCCTAAGCCTGAACCTCACCC
This sequence comes from Silurus glanis, assembly GCA_014706435.1. NCBI lineage: Eukaryota > Metazoa > Chordata > Actinopteri > Siluriformes > Siluridae > Silurus > Silurus glanis. Next base: position 2,990 of record JAAIIK010018149.1, on the reverse strand, counting down.
TCAGTTATGGCTTGTGTAAGCAGCTGTTCTCCTCGAGGTGCCTGAGGTGTGTCAGCTCTGAACAGGTTCCTGGAGTTGGGTGGCAGCACCACATCTTGACCGCTCATGACCTCAGCCAGATCAGAGAACAGTGTAACTCGCTCCTGCAGCAGCTCCAACACTTCCCTGTCCTTCTGCTGGATATCAGCTATAAGTGGAAATACTTACATAACTTACTACATGTCTTTAAAACATATACCAACATTATGAAACAGAAATACATGCCATGGCATTATATTTATAAGGGTTAAATGTGCATATATTTATGTACATATATAAAAAAGGCATGTTATATTTAACATATTTAATAAATCATTCCATCCTTATCTGATTAATCTGGAGAGCATGATATTGTACGCACCTTTTAGTCTTCGCAACAGGGCTTTGTCCTCTGTCTCAATTAATGGGAATTCTTCTCTTGAAGGACATCTTTAAAAAAAAAAATGAAAAACTCATTAACCACTTTAAAAGGAACACATGTACCCTGATTATTCAGGGCAATTCTTCATTATCAAACATTTTACAGCAGATGAGTCAGAAAACATGTCCATTTAGAGATGCTTTTCTGCTCAACATGATTGTAAAGTATGAGAATTCCTCTCAAACTCAACCACTCTCATTAGCAGGATGTTCTTCCCTCCTATATTATTTTGTGATATAACTCTATATAGTAAATCTACATAACCCTTTATATAGAAATCCTTTTGGGATGTCTAAAATGCAGAAATTACATCTCTCACCCAATAAACAAACATGTTTGCAGTATTGGTTATTGCAAAAATGGCAGTTGTCATATGATTATATTTGACAAGTCAATGGTCTGCACTTTATCTAAACATAAACGTGATTCTATTTCTCACAGGCTGGAATCTGTAGTGCCGTAGATCTACCTTAGTCTACATTCAGTGTATCTGAACACAGCTTGTAGTAGAGTTTCAATTCTGAGAGTGTGTGTGTGTGTGTGTGTGTGTGTGTGTGTGTGTGTGTGTGTGTG